>PNEQ01002751.1:11833-62177 GCA_003012365.1 Medauroidea extradentata | reverse complement strand
TTTAAGTGTAAAGAGTGTGTAAAGATGTCACTGATCTATGAGGACGCAGCTAGTATGAAGAGAGGCCTATGAGCGCACATTATCACTTCAACTACGGCCGTAGACTTCAAATAAACAAAAAAAAAAAAGGAGGAAAGGTAGACTGAGATTTGCGTTGCTCCTGGCCTCGTATTCTAACAAAAAGACCCTGGAAAAAAAATAATTTCTCATAGGAAACTAGCAGCTGGCTGCAGACACCGTGACATGCTGATGTAGAGCAATTTTTCACGTAAACATCTCGTGAGTTGCGTGTGGTCACGTGCTGTGTTTATTGCTGTTGAGACTGTACTGGTTGACCTTGACTACTTCCGCTCGCGCTCTACCACCCTAGCTTATCTCTATCACACACACACGCACAGACTGTCGTCAGCCAGTCGAGAGAAGGGGGGAGAGAACTTTTACGTGGTAGAAGGGTGGCTTGGTGCAAGCTTGCACAGATAAAAAAAAATATCAGCCAGAAGTAGCATAAAAATAAATGAAAAAGAATCTGCCGACCCAGGTTGTTTGACATTCTTTCTTTTATAGTTCTCCCGTTACAGTGATAATTTCCTCACTACCCCCTCCTGTAAATTGATACGTAAAAATCAGTATATATTGCCGCTTCTTTTGCTTGTAGAAATGATAGCGTACTGGTTTCCTCACGTTTCTTGTGATTAATGACTGAATACCCCACCTCCCCGGACGCCCCTCGATAACACGGACAAATCGTAACTCGGACAGCTTCTCCCCCCTTTTAGTCCGAGTTATCGAGGGTTCACTGTATATATATATATATATATATATATATATATATATATATATATATATATATATATATATTAGGTTCATAAAACGATCCACTTTTATATGTGGATGTTAGTAAAAATAATTTAATGGTTGAAGTTATAATTATGTGATAATTTTTTGTCATCACTAATAAATGTGGAAAAAGAGGCTACCAATTTTAAGCCAGTAACTTGTGCGATAAGCACGCTCCAGAAAACATTATGGTAGTAAATTGTTATAGAATGGGTAGTAGGTTGCAGAGCTGTTATGTTTCAAGGAAATGGAGACACCCTGGCAGCAGGCCAACAAAGCAAGCTGGAACTAGAGAGTCAAACCTTTTAGATGTTTAACACTGAAAGTATGTATTTTTAAGACCTCGAGCTATAATTATATTTTTCAGGTATTTAACAAATTAAAAAGTCATACAGTAATTAGTTTGGAATTATAAACTGGATAAATGAAAATCCATTACATGTTCCTACCTTCGACAGGGTCACATTGTGTACAAGAGAAGGCCAGAGAGAAGGTTGGGCCAGCTACTCGACTAGTGAAAAATGCTTGTCGCCTGCCCAGCCCAAAGAATGGATGAGAGGAGGGTGAGATGAGTGTGAAGAACCGATGGAATGATTAAATGAGAGAGGCATGGGAAACAGAAGTGCCATGAGAAAACCTGCTGGCCAACGTCAACGCCGCCACATTTCCCACATGCAAAAATCTAGGACTGAACCCACTGAGGTTCGAGTCTGGATCGCTTAGGTAGGAGGTGAAAGGTCTGACCCCTTGACCACCACAGTCCCAAAATGATAAACACTTAGCTGAAGTGAAAATTTAAATTTTGGATAAAAAATACACAAGAATTTTTTATATACTGTACTACATATTCTCGTGGAATCATACCTGGTTTGGATTAACGTTCCCTTGTGGTTTAATATCATAATGATAACAAAATACATCTGCAACTGTAAAGTTGGTTTCTTCAACAGGTTTCTTCAGTAACCTCTGTACATCATCATACGTCCATACACAAAAGGCACCTTCTTTCTTGTGTTTGGCATCATGTGTGGGGTATGAATCTGCATCTTCAGCACTGTAGAAACCTCCAGACTGAAAATATAAACAATATGTATCATAATGTTGTCTGTATTAGACAGTTTTTCATTATGGTTCCCATGTTGTACAACTAAGGATAACACATCATACATGAAAATAATATCTTAGCAAACATCAGCGTAGACTTTTGCAAATATAAAAAAAATAATAGCACTTAAATAAATGTCCAACACTAATATCTGTAGCACTGTTGAGAATAATTGATTGCAGCTTATCTCATGAAGAAATTTAATATCAAATTATGTTCTCACAAGCTAACACTGACAATAACACTAACTGGCATAAAATTTAAACCAATTAGTTTAGTACGGTATCAGACAAATTTATTACCGGTGGATTTCATCAATCTATATTGTTACACACATAACAAACAAAATAAACACTTGACAAGAAATGAAAGCAATCTTAAAAAGAAATGAATTGAGTCTGAAGAGAAACATGTCAAATTGCTTGTATTAAAGCTGTCTGCCAGTATTTAAAAAGCTTACACTACTACTTCTTAGTTACAAGTTAAGCACGATCACACACAGTTGCCTGGAAAGTAATCAGATAACATTCTACAGCCAAAATCTCCAACTAACTACACTCAGCAGAGTGGGAAACGAATATATGCGTACAAGACAGTCTGCTAATGCTTGATGACATGGAAGAATCACATAGTCTATTCCAGACAGCAGCAAGTCCACAACCAAAATCACAAGTGCTGATAGAACTAAGTCAAACAGTAAAAAGGATCTAATGGAATTGACACTAGTACAAGTCATACAATAATCATTAAGAATACAGTCAAACCAGGGGAACACCCATTACAGGAGATGAAACTTGTGCAGCAGACATGGTCACTAGAGAAATTGCAGGTATTATGTTCTTTGGAAGCAGAAGTTAAAACAAGAAAACTAGAGGTGACTCTGTCCCTTCTTGTAACAGAACAAGTTTGATAGGCAGGAACTGGCTAAAACCCTTAGGCATCTTCATACAAAGCATTCAATCAGTATCACAAAAGGAGGTAGACAAGATAGTAAGTGTGCAACTAAGAGTGTTTGACAGTGCAAAATTGGGTCAATATGCAGGGCCTCTGGTCACAGTGGAGTTGCAGCCAGATACAAAACCCATATTTTAGAACAGTCTATTTGTTGCCTTAGCACTGCATGAAAAAGTCTGTGACGAGATTGACAGATTAGTAGGTAGAGGGATTTATGAACCAGTTAGCTTTTTTGAATGGGCTACAGCCATTGCACCTAACATATAGACCAATGGGTCGGTGCGCATGAGTGGGGGACTATAAGTTTACTACAAATGGTGTGTGTTAAGACAAGTATGTACCCATTGCCCATGACAAATGAAGCATTTGTTAACATGACACGTGCAACTGTGTTTACAAAATTGGACCTGGAAGAAGCTTATCTACAACTCTCGGTAGATGAGGCTATTACGGGGAAGAGTGCTGAAGAAGACTGGCAATAGTAGATGAGGTCTTCAAGAGATAGTTAGCGCAGGGTTGCGACTAAAAAAGTAAAAATGCACATTTGCAGTAGACAGTGTTGTGTTCTAATAATATAGAATTGATGCCAATGGTATGCACCCAACAGAAGAAAAAGTAGAAGCCATCCACAAAGCTACAGCTTCAACATCTCTGAAAGAGCTTCAGTCATTCCTCGGCATGCTGAACTTTTATGAGAGATTCCTGGAATACAAAGTTTCCATACTGGAACCACTGCACCACTTACTGGGTCTGGGCAGGCCAAGGGAGTGGACTCATGAACATGATTAGGCCTTTTACGAAGCAAAATCATTGATACAGTTTGATGCTGTGCTCACTCACTACAGCCCACAGAAGCTACTGATTCTCACATGTACGGTATTAGAATATGAGGTGGGATCAGTGCTAGCCCATATTATGGGAGATGGAACTGAAGATCCTATTGCATTTGGCTTCTGAACTGAAAATTACTACTCCCAACTAGATAAAGAAGTATTGGCCACCATGTTCAAAGCAATAAAGTTTAGGCAGTATGTAACAGCCCGACATTTCACAGTTGTGAGTGATCATAAGCCCTTGTTGGAGTTACTTGATCCCAACAAGCAGATACCAGATATATTGTCCCGTAGGATGCTGAGTTGTAGTCTGTGACTAGCTACGTTTGATTATAATTTGGTACATCTGTCAGGTACCACGATTATCCATGTTGATGTGTTGAGAAAATTGCCAATGCAGGCAAAAGATTTCCATGAATCAGTGGAAGTTGACGTCTCAATGTTAGAATCCATTCCTGACCTGCCAGAAGAGGCTGCACAAATAGCACAGGAAACAGATGATAATATGCCTGCAGAAGCCAAGAGTAGAATAAGGTTTGGCTATATTACTTGTGTACAAGGGATGTATTGTGTGGGGGAATCGAGTGGTGATTCCATCAGTCTTAAAGAAATGTATGTAGCAAGTACGCTGCTCAGGTCATGATGGTATTGTGCAGTCCAAGGCTTTAGCCTACAGTTACATGTGGTGGCCCAAGATGGACAGCTGTAAAAAGAATGACTGGACAGTGCAAACAGTGCCAAGAGCACCACATGAATCTCCCGAAGATTAAAGAGTCACTTGATACCAGAAGTTAAGCCATTGGTATGACTTCACATGGATTTATTATACCAGTTCAAGGACAAGTGTTTCTCATAGTGGTTAAATCATTCTCGAAATGGCCAGAGGTAAGAAAAGTACCCTCTATGTTCAGGACATATTCAGCATTCATGCCCTACACCACAGCATTGTCAGTGACAATGGCACAGCTTCTGTATCGAGGAGATGAATACATTCCTTACGAAGAATGGAATAACACTGATACAAAAAACATACATTCTTCAGTAGGCTCATTGGTGAGTCAACTTACTGACTACTGCCTTATTTCAAGCTAAAAAATTAATAAAATACAAGCAGAGTGGATAGTGCCAAAGTTTATGGAACTTGATGGAATAATCAACCATATTCTATTGAAAATTCCAAGTTGGTAGGTTTAGTCAAGGGATTGGAATACAATGGTAAAGACACAAGAGAACATTAGCACCAAGAAGGCGCCCATAATATGACCTATGCCCATATCGTTGGAGGCACCAGTGGAAAGAATGATGTTAGGCTTAAACCTGCCAAGAAAGTGGTCCTCGTTTATCCAGAAAAGGAAGGAGTTTCCAGCAAGGAAACAAGGAAAATTGTACAAACTTCTATTGACCCTAAAAGTGAGGGACTCACGATACGGAATTTTAGGGAAATAAAAAATTAAGGGATAACAATTGAGGCTGAAACATTCAACGTCATCAAAGGCTAGACCAGCAGAATAAAGGAGTTAGGACTTAAATTGGAGTTACCCAGAAAACGAGGTCCGAAAGTGGTGATATACGATGTGCCAAGGAGAGAAGACTATAAGGACCTTTTAGAGACTATACACTGTCAAAATTTCAAAGATACAGGGGTGACACTTGAAGACTTCAAAAGCTTGGTAAAGGTCAGTCATAGGACTGGTAAAAGGTCAAACAAAGACTACGTAAATGTAGTTCTAGAGTGTATGACATAAGAAATCTGATGATTAAGCAGGAAAGAATGTATACTGAGTTTCATTCCTGTAACGTGAGAGACTACCTAGTGCCAACAAGGTGCTACAAGTGCCACAGATATAGTCACCTTGCTACAAAGTGTAGTTCAGAGCAGTGTTGCTCACAATGTGGTAAAGAAGGGCACAAATTTGCAGATTGCCCGAAAAAAAAATAAAGGCGATAAACGTGTCAACTGTACAAGGGACAAAAAGGCATTAGAGCACAGAGTTGACTCCAGCGAATGCCCTGCCTATGAGCAAGCCATCAACGTGGAAGCATCAAGAATTGATTATGGCTTTTAGGATGACGAACCATTGAGTGAGGTGTGGTCAGATCAATTTACAATGATCTGCAGTGGCGACCTCTGAGCTAAACAGAGTGGTGATTGAGCATAATCTTGATTTGGTACTGTTCCAAGAGCCATATGCTCTTTTTGGTAAAGTGGTAGTGCTAATGGGCGATGTGTTTACAATCAGTGAGAATGTCCAAGCTGGAGTGTTGAAGGCAAACATTTTGATAGATGTGTCTATGATCAGCAGTGTATCTAATACACACCATGTGTGTGTGCAGATTACAACTCCATACATCCAGCTGTGGATGGTGTCCTCATACTTCCAGTACATGGATAATACCAGGGATCATATAAGATGGGATGTTATTATTGATCTTCTACATGGGAAACCACTGGTCATCTGTGGTGATGTTAATGCTAAGTCAGAACTGTGGCACTCCCTTACAACAGATGATGCAGGGGTAGAACTAATTGAGTATATTTTAACTCAGAAACTTCACGTACAGAACCTGGAAGGACACCTACCAACATATGTGTCTCCAGCTCAAGGAACAGAGTCCAATACTGATTTCACTATTACAATAATAGGTTGAAATGTCACCAAACATTTTTTTTGGAAAACGTTTCCCAAGATATTTTTGTAAAAATATAAAATATTTTGTAAAATATGACAAGCTTGAAGGTTATTTTGTTTGACATCAAACACTGCTCATAAAAATGTGTCTCACTATTCTTCACAGGCATTTGGAAAATTTAGACCTCTTTATTGACCTGCGACATTCTTGTTGTGTTACCTAGACAGATAAATGTTTTGACATAATTTTACGAACACTTTTAGTAAAGTATGATTTTTTTAGTGTATATTTAAATGAATACAACGGCTATCACACATCACGTTGCTTTAATGAATATGGAGAAGTGTAGATGTATACGCTTTGTTCGATAATAGGCTTCATTTCTGAATCTGAATGACTTATGCTGTTGTCAACCAGCAGAAATAACCAATATGGATAATAACCACGTGCACAGAAAGGAACATTTGTGTGGAAAGAGGAATTAACCCAGATGTGCATGTAAGACAAACATCTTTTCGTGAAAATTTTTGGTTTCTATGAATGCGGAAAACAAGTGAATGGTGTCTTTATCAGGGTACAGATATCGTTGTAGCAGAAGCTAGGTACCACAATTTTTGCAGTAAACTTTTCGCGAATGGTTTCAATTTATGCCGAAATAAAAATTTCAGTGCTGGTCGTCCTATCAACACAAACAAAAATAAAAGTTTTGCAAAGCTTTGTTCTTTTTAATAAGAAAAGCTGTGAACGTCGATTTTCATTGACAGAAGTGTGCGGTTTCAGAGTCAGTTCTGGAGAGGAGACATCCTGTAGAAATAAAAAATTTAAAAGAAATACAGGCCAGTTACATTTCAGTGCTTAGAGAAACTGTACACAGAGAAAAAGATTTGGTACATTCAACCATGTACTTCTATGTATAGGTGAAACAAGCGTGTGAAATTTGAATCAACCAAATATTTGCTTGTCACTAAGGTTTAGTTCTCTCAACAAGAGTGTTTAATCAAAATAAATGTACATTTTGTTAGAACAACCAAACCAATATTTGACACATTTCATGTACTGCTAAAGAAACCAAGATTTTGTTGGATCAAAAAAATGCTTTTTACGCCACATACGTATACATCGTTAACTAGAACAAACCTTTTTCTCCATGTAAACATTTAAAGAAAATAAATAAAATAACGTAAATAAAATCTTATGACGTCAAGGTACCCTAGTTTAATTTAAATGAAGTACGCACATTACACACAATCTTTAAAAATGACAATACCTGTGTAGACGCAAATCAACAAACACTAAGTTCTTGTGGACTTGATATTGTTCATATCAAAGAAATAGCGCATCCTGCCAAAACTTATTATTCACTTGAGGATTTGTGGCTGTATGGAACATGGACAAGTATTCCCTCATCTCCTTCGTAGAGTGGTTAGATTACGAACGTTATAAGTGGATGTGGACATCGCAACACAAGCAAAATGAGTTTCTTCCATTCATTAACTTGTACTCTGGAAATCCAAGCGTAATCAAAATAATGTTGTGCTGTGCTATACTATCTTATACCTAAATAGTAAGGAAACAGGGTCAGTTTAACACTTTGTAATGTTTAATCAATCTATTTAAATTAAGTGGTTGATATTATTACATGCAATATTTCTGAATAACTAGCCAATGTGACTGCGACATGGAGGCTTCCATATTTTGATGTCCTTGAAGGAATCAGTTGGACACACAGTCACAGGCAGTAATTTGATACAGCGTCTGTCACATCTGTGATCTCAGGACATGCACATACAAGATCGTTTCGTGCCCATTTCCTTCTTCAAATAGCTCTTGGTCATTTAATAGGATGCATGTTATCCGATAAAAATTATTTGAAGTAAATTGAAATACAAGTGTTTACAGGATTCTCTGAAAATAAACTTCCAGCATTAGGGCGCTTAGTACTCTACGTGGTTCGGTACTTGTCTAACCTACGCACATCCCACCATTAATTGTTCTGTTTTCGGTGAGGCCCGTACTGCTACAAAATTTTTTAGAGCTTTTAAAAATACTATGAAAGTACTCGAAAACGTTTCACAAATATTTTCCTGTAATTTTATTCCTATATCAATATTCTCCTCTTCTAAATGAAGAAATGATTTCTGTCCGATAGCGATATCAATAAAAATGATAGCACCGCCGAACATAATTTAACTTGTAAATCACTATACTTGCTCATGCCACGACTCTGGTAGGCAGCACACTCAATGAACACTGCCTTGTCCAATACTGTAAATTCAAAGATTGACAGCGTATCCGTCAGTCGCACTGTAGATCTATGTCAATATTCCGACCAAATAGGTCACACACGGCAGTTTACCAACGTGTGTTTCACAGGTTTTGCCATTTACGAACAATATTTCATTCAGTACATGAAAATACAACACTAAACTACCTAGGGACTTTTAAACTATGTGAAAATGTAAGACGCTTTCAGCATATTTTAAAATGTCAGTGATAATTGTATTTTTTTGTAGTTATATAGTCTTTACTTATTTCTCATTTTGTGTGGTAAACTGTGTTTTAGTTATTTTCGTAGAATTTTTATGCTAGGCCTAGCAGTCTGTGATTTAATGTAATATTTTATGTACGTATTATAGTACTATGATAAAAAATAATACTGTCACTACAAATCGGTAATTTAAAAATGGCAAAATTATTTTATGAATTGTAGACAGTATATAAAACAAAGCGAGAACCCATCCTAATCATAAATTTAAGTGTCAATGATGTCGAGAACGAGCAGAGGGAAGTGGAATGTAGCAATAGTTTGACCTGTCCACCGCGCCGAACCAGGTACACTGCGATGCTCGGACTGCTCTAGTGATCCAACGAAATGTGCTAACTTATTCACTGATATACTAATAGAAAGCTGAAAGAATGGGCAACAAAATATACTGAGCATGTTTTTCACGTAGACGTTTAGTTTTGCTGATAATCGTTGTCGAATTTCCACAATATGTATTGATAAAATAATACATTCCTTCAATTTGTTGTTTTACGGGGTATAGTTAACTTAAAATTTTTTCGGTATTTCTTAACATATTTACGTAGAACAGAGTTTCTAGATTATTTCGAACTATTAGTTTTAATTGTATGGTAAAAGTTACGCCTCATGGCAGCAGTTTAGTATAACGCTGCAATAACGCGTCACTTATGACTTTATTGCACGATTTTGATGTGACGCACACAGTTTTGAGCGGTAAAGTTTTGATATGTTATTAAGCATGCTCGACTGTGTGAGCCAAAATTCAGCTTTGGACAAATTTTTGGAGGTTAAAACCTTTGATTCCTGTCCTAAATCTAGTATCTCTGGACAGTGTGGACTCAAGGTCATATGACGATTTGGTGAAAGTTTTAACTGAGCACTACACTCCGCGTAAAATCGTGGTGGCGGAGCCTTATGCTTTTTACAGTAGAGTGCAGAAACCCGGGGAAAAGACAGCCGAATTCGTAGTGGCAATAAAACATATTGCAACATCGTGTAAATTTGGCACATTTCTGAGCGAGGCTTTGAGGAACTGACTAGTGGTTGGAACTACCGATGAGCGTGTGCACCAGCGATTGCTATCGGAAGATCTGTCATTCGAAGATGCCTATGAACTGGCAGTAAGGTTGGAACAAGCAGATGTACAGAAAAATGCCTGAGAATTTGGCTACAAGACAACCAATGAAGTCGCAAGAGTAACCTTTTCCAATCGACGGCCTGTGTCTGGAAACGACCAACAGTTGCGGTGCTTCTGTTGTGGCAGGGGGTCTCATGCAGCAGACAATTGTTGTTTCAAGTAAATTACATACTCTACTTATCCCGCAAGGGCCACTTGGCACGGCAGTGTTTAACGAAAGGTAAACAGCATCCGCCCCCAGGAAAGTGCATCAGGTAACATCCGAGGAGGTAGTACAGTTGAGTGAGGAGTTCAGGGGAATGAAGGCGCGGAGCGGTGAGTACCCTACATTTTCCATGCACACTTTGAAAGTGGGCAATAGGCCTACATGCTATAAGGTTCAGTTGAATATTGAAGGCCGGCCGATTGAAATAGAACTAGATACAGGTGCGGCTGTTAGTGTGTTACCTGAGAAAATTTACTAACAGCAGTTACCCACCACTTAGACTGCAAACCAGTATCAATTCAGTTGAATACGTATGGTGGTCAGGGCCTACCAGTGTTAGGTCAGGTCATGGTTAGGGTGACTCATAATAACCAATCTGTGAAGTTGCCCATTGGTGGTTAAGCAACTGAGTGAAGATATGCCAGCATTCATAGGACGTAACTGGCTGGAACAATTGAAGATGGATTGGCACTCCATTTTTTCAGGTCAATGCAAACTTGCCTAATACAACAGCAGAGGTAATGAGCCAATTTAAAAGCAAATATTCTTAAGTGTTGAAGTCAGGGGTAGGGACGATTAAGGGTTACACTGCAACCTTACATTTGAAGCCTAATGTTACACCCAAGTTTTGTAAAGCGCATTCAGTGCAGTATGTATTACGGGAACAAGTCGATCAGGAGTTAGATAAATGGGTTAAGGATGGTATAATCTGTCCAGTGACAAGAAGTGACTGGGCGACACCATTGGTGTTAGTTTAAAAGGCTAATGTAGGGTTGAGGTTATGTGCGGACTACAAGATTACGCTAAACAGTGTACTAGATAAAGACTACTATCCTCTTCCTAAACCAGAAGATATCTTTGCTTCACTAGCAGGGTGTGTGTGTTTTTCAGTTCTAGATTTATCATCTGCTTACCAATAGTTGGAAGTATCAGAGGAGTCACAACATCTGTTAACCATTAACACACAAAAAAGGGTTATGCAGATTTAAAAGACTGCAGTTTGGGTTGTCATCAACCCCTGCAATTTTTCAGTCAGTGTTGGAACAAATTGTCAATGGTATTCCAGGAGTGGTAGCCTACTTGGATGATGTTTTAGTGGCTGGGTCCACCTTTGAGCTGGCGTGGAAAAGGTTAGACATGGTGTTGGCTCGGTTCATGCAGCACAATATTAAGATTAACTTGTCAAAATGCAGGTTTTTGAAGTCACAAGTCACTTACTTAGGCCATGTGATTGATAGCGCAGGAACGACACCTTCAGACAGATCAAGGAGGCACCAGAACCAGCCAACAAGGATGAACTATGGGCTTATTGTGGCTTGTTGAACTACTGGACGGTTTATTCCCCAGCTGTCTAGCAAACTTAGTGCACTTTACGAGTTTTTGAAGCAAAATGTGCCTTGGGAGTGGGATACAGACAAGAGTAGACTCTTTCAAGAGAGTAAGGGCTGGTTTGGTCAGTGTAGTCTACTCGTCCACTTTGATCCAGCCAGACCACTGGTATTGACTTGTGATGCATCCCCAACGGGGGTGGGAGCAGTTCTGTCACACCTTGGAGATGATGGGGACTGTCCCATTGGATTTGTACCAAAGACACTAAGTACAGCAGAGAAGAACTATTCTCAGTTAGATCGTGAAGCCTTGGCCATAATCCATGGGGTAAAGAAATTTCATAATTACATTTATGGTCGTAAGTTCATTATGGAGACTGACCATAAACCACTCACATCCATTTTTGGTGAGCAACGGGGTGTACCATCAATGGCAGCCACAAGACTACAACGATGGGCTGCAATATTGGCTGCTTATGACTATGAAATTCGATACATGCCTGGTGCAGAAATTCTCCATGCTGATGCCCTATCACGACTGCCAGTGGCTGACAACCAACCGCTAGAGTCTGAGGAATTTACATTTTCACCAGTGTCCAGGTTCACTGAGACCATAAAATATTTTGCACCTATTACGGATAGGCCCTTGCTGCTTGCAGACATTGAGCGAGCAACGAATCTGGATCCTATCCTGGCCGAAGTCAAGGATTTTACCAGATGCGGCTGGCCAGAATACAACCCGGACACACCACTGTCCCCATATTTTACTAAACGGGCAGAGCCAGCAGTGCATGGCGATTGTGTCCTTTAGATCCAGCATCCTTACAGAATATTGTCTTAGCTCTGTTACATGAGGAACATCCGGGGGGAATACAGATGAAAATGTTAGCACAGAGTCACGTTTGGTGGCCACGACTGGACAGCCACATAGAAGAGATGGTAAGGTCTTGCCACTGCTGCCAGAGTGTACAGTCTGCTGCTGTAAAAGTTCCATTGCAACATTGGCCATGGCAGACACGGAAATGGCAACTCGTACATGTAGATTTTGCATCAGTGAGATGTCGTGATTTGCTAATAGTTGTGGATGCCCACTCAAAATGGGTTAAAGGTGTACTGGGAGTCTGAGACTCCCAAGCCTGGAAACCAAGAAGATCCTCGTATTGGTGCATTGTTTGCAATTTGTGGAGTAACGGTCCTACGTGCTAGACGAGAACTTGATCGCCGCTTGGATGTCTTCGGGTCCACTCGGCCATAGTCGGCAATGCTCGTGTGCTCCCTCATTCATCCCCTCTCCTTTCCCCTCCGCGCCAGTTGAGTTGGCTGGAGCGTGTGTGCTGGACAGTCAGTCTTCTCCCGGCCCAGTTAGTGGGTAGTTGTGTGGGCTCGCGACCGTGGCGACACTCCCTGAAATGTACTAGGTAAGTTTATAGTTTTTTTGTTATATTTTCTGGTTACTGTTTTCTATTCTAGTTCGGTTTGATTCTGTTTATTCTTCTTTTGAGTTTGACAATCAGGGTTGTGTTGTCGCGAGCGCGAGCTTGGCACAAGTGGGATGTGTTTCCCTGCTTTTATTAATTTGATTAATAATGGAGAGCTGGTGTATTAGCTCGTGCACACTTAAATAATAATTGTTTCTAATTTAATTGCGTCTTGTTTAACAACTTTGATTATTGTTCTTGGGTCATGCCCAGTTTGACATCGCCGCCGTGTTGTTTGTAACTGCTCAATGTACCTGATATTGATATCATAATACATTTTCTGCTTTAAAGATCTTCCTCTAACATTATTAGTAGCTGTTTGAACCTGTAGCTGTTGTGTATTAGTGACATTGAGTGTTAACTCGTGGGAGGCTGTGTAAAGGCAGCTGTGTGCCTTGGTATGAGGCAACTCAACTAAGATTGGCAGCCTGTGTAAACGGTGTCTGCTTAAGATGTGGGCACAAAGTTTTTCTTATGCATTCAACTACGGCAGAGGTGAATGTAGCGAAACTCAGAACTCTATTTAGCTCCTGTGACCTTCCGGAGCTGCTGGTTCCAGATAATGGGCTCCAATTCACGTCTGAAGAATTCAGGTTGTTTTTGAGGAAGAATGGTATTCGTAATGTCTTAATTCCTCCGTATCACCCACAGTCTAACGGGATGGCTGAGAGGGTGGTACAGGAAGTCAAAAAGGGACTGTTGAAAAATATGTGTACTCAAGGTACAGCATCAGTTGGACAATTATCTTTTTGCATACCGGAATATTCCTTCCTCAACGACAGGATCTACACTAGCAGAATTTTTCTTGTCACGAGAACCTCGGACACGACTGAGTCTTTTGAAGCCATCGCTCAACTTTACAATGCAAGAGAAGCAGGTTACCAAACAGCTGGGGGAACAACCTCACAGAATACAATCTCTGCACATTGTGAGCGGTGAGCATGTTTGAGTGTGTAGAGTGCGAACTGAGAAAGAAAGTTTGGATACCGGGACAAAGCCTATGCAGAGTGAGTTTGGTTACTTATGAGGTGGACTTGCAAGGTCGGAGGTGTTTGTGCCATGCCGACCACCTCCGGAAACGGCACACTTTGCTTCCACAGGAAGGGGGTGAGGTGTCACGCCAAACAGTGAGGGTGGAACCATTAATGGATACACGGGGTGACAGCAGACACACCACAGCAGTCTCATCCTTGCCTCCCAAGTGGCCACAGACACAGACACCAGGGGTCCAGGACAACAGAGGAGAGGAAGTGTTTAGAGACAGAGCTCCTGTGGGATGGCTCTACAGGCTACAAAGACTTTCAGGGGGTTACAGAAGAGGAACCAGGCCCCCCAAGTGACGTTGAATAAGAGCAAGCAGATTTCAGTGGCTTTCCTTGTCCAGGTTCAACAGTAGAGGATGAAGGGAAGAGTGAAACTTTAATTTTAAAACCTCTTTGTACACAAGATTGGTAGCCTACTTCCTTCATAAAGTGTTAGAATGTCCAAGCTGCTAGTTGAGCTAACTCTGCAGCAGAATAGTAACTATAGCTGTCCACACGAAAAGCAGTCGTAAGTTTGTCCCTGTCACTAACAGCGACTTCACCTGGGCCTTATTTAAAGTTCTGCCAATTTGACGTTGTTGGTAGTTACAGACACCTAAGGTAAATCAAATGAAAAACATGTGATTTACCCTGTGCACAACCATTGGTGACTGTGCCCTCAATTATACTATATTTTCAAAACATTCACTTGAACATTATTGCCATTACAATGTTTCAGTGGGTAAAGGTTGCACGGAAACGTGTTTGGTGCCGCAAACTTGAGATTAGTGAGATGATATTGTCGGTTTACTGCCAAAAGTGACAAAGACACAATTACATTAAATTATAAAAATGCTAGGAATATGTATATGTTGTTCATGAACAATTGCCCAAGTTTAAAATCTATTTGTCATTTCGTACTGTTGTGTCACAGCATAGTAACTTTCCACATTTTTGTTAATATCAACAAATTAATAGTGTTTTTAAATAAAATAACATTTATGACTTAATCACTTTTGGCAGTATAACAACAATATGTCAGCTGATGTAGACGAACCTAAGTGGAAAGCTAACTGCAATTTTACCTGTTTTAAACGACTACATGTAAATTGCACTAATTCAATCTGCCTTGTAGTTTCTGTGTGTCAGAGAACGTTCTCACTCAGCTTTCAACGGAATTCGAGCCCAAAACCTCCCGGAATTTAGACCTGAGTAACAAACAACTGTCTCACGTAACGTCGAAATAATTCATGAAAATAAAATTTTATTTAAAAAAAAAATATTTGTGTCCTGGGCTCATAGAGGTTGTACAACACCACGTCTCTATAGGTTACTGTAGAGTGAAACTCCTGCCTAGGATATTTCTCGTTGCTCGTTGCTGCTTTTCGGATCGTCTGTTTTGAATGTTGACCAACTTAAGTTTTATTCTTAATAATAACAATTATCTTATAAAGTATAAAAAAACTTACATATATATTTTTTAAATACTTACGTAAACACCACTCTGATGCGAACAACACCTCAATATCGCTAATGGTTAGATAGATATCGTGGGTTGATGGAAAACGAATGTTGTGCTTTTTCACCCTTTTGGGTGTCGAAATATTTTAAATCCACATCTTAGACACTTGTATAAATATCCAATTGAAGTGTAAATTACGTCGCTAGCCTGTTCAGTAGAATCAAAATCGATTATTTACTAAAAAAAAAACACATATCACCCCTGCACAGTACTGAGAAATCGAATTTCAAAAATTCTTAAAACCGTTTTGCCATCATTTCTGTAATCATCATCCTGAAGCAAAAATTCATTGTATACCTTGACGGGTTCGCTAGATACCTAGGATTTATCTAAAACATATTCAAGGTCTTTTTCAGCACCTATGAGAGTAAATTTCAAAATACCCTTGAATCACGTTTTAGAATACTTTATTGGTGTCTCGTGGATGTGAAAAACACAACATTAGCCCGCTGGGTTCAAGATATATCGACGATTAATTGAAAACACTTTTCACCACTTTTCACCCCTTTTCACCTCCTTAGTTGGCAAATTTCGAAAATTCCTGAAATTACTTTTCAGGTATTTAAGTAAGCATCAATCTTTTAAACAAAAATCACGTCGCTATATAAAAAGTAATGGGATCAATATATATTGATTGTGAATCGAAAACACATTTTACCCCTTTTTTAATCCGTATACGGTTGAATTCAGAAAATATATTTTAATGGTATTTGGGATATTTACAAAAGCATCAATTTAAAGCAAAGAGCACTTCGATATCTCAATTGGTTCGATAGATATGGAGGGATTATCGAAAACATATTTCACGTATTTTCACCCCCTTAGTTAAAGAATTTTGAAACGCCTTGGAGCCCTGTCATAGACATTTGCAAAAGTAACCAATTAAAGTAAATATCACGACGATCAGCAATTGTGTTTCAAAGATATAGACGATTCATAAAAAACACATTTTGCCCCTTTTTATTGCTTGGGGGTCGAAATTCAAAAAACCCTAAAACTACTTTTTGGGTATTTACATAGGCATCATTTCGAAGTGATAACCAACTCTTCTTTATCCCGAAGGATTCGATAGATATCGATAGTTAATCGGAAACACATTTGAGGTCTTTTCACCCCCTAAATCACGATGATAGGCCGTCGGGTTCGAGCTCTATCAACGTTTCTTCGGAAACACATTTCACCCCTTTTCACCCCCTTTGAAATCAAATTTCAAAAATCCCTTCTTAGTGCTCGCCTACGACCTAAGGGGAACCCCCAAAAAAATTTTACGAATCTAGGTCCAGTGGTTTGGGCTGCAGTTTGATGTGTCAGTCAGTCAGCTTTCATTTTTTTATATATAGAGATATTAGCTTGACCTGCGTTTGAAAATGTATTTTAAATTTTTTATTCTTTTAGTTTGGTTGGCACCAAAATAATTTAAGAATCTATCTACAAACAGTAACCGAAATAAGTGTTCCAACTATACACGAGAATATATTTTAGAATACATAATTTTAACACTTTTATAAGAGCAAGCAGCTTCAGTTTCCTCAGCCAAAATTTTGGTGGTACGCGGGAGGACTTATTTCAATTTGTAAACTGACTTTGACAGCTGAAAGTAAAGTTAACTAATATAAACAATTTGCTAAGTTAGTTGTAAATAGTACGGCAATTTTGATAGTAAGTTCAGGGCCCAATAATATTTTATTATTTCTGCATTTTATCACAGTGCAGTATTATGCTATTGAGAAGGTGCCTTTTTTACATGTCGCAATGTTGATTCCTCGTACCACATGGGGGCCGTGGTAGTTAGTGGCTAGAGTGCTCGACTTTTCTGAGGATTTTCTCAGGAAACTCCGCTTTACCCCACTCTTTCATATCGGCAACGCTCCATTCTAAGGTCTTACCACGTCACCATTCAGAGACAACAGCCTACTGTCTGCACCTCCCAATACCGTCGTCTCGGTGGTTGGTTCCCTCACACTTGATTAGTACATCCCCACTCAATATTAATTTATTTATTTTTAGCAGGCTTAATTTATCTTATATGAGCATATCGTCCGCCTTAACATACTACTGTTAAAAGTACTCCCCAACATTTTGTATATTTAAAAATAAGTATTTATTTGCTATGTATGTTGAAACATATGATATTTAAAAGGGTTTAGTATAAACTGTTACGACCGTTCAAATATTTCGGGACCTAAATCACGTTTTATACGTATTTGTTTGCATTTTAAAGCCCTATATTGTTTGTACATGTCATCTGAACTTCAAAAATCTTTAGAATTATTTTTAAATTGTCAACATTCCAAATGTACCGAATTTAAATTTATTTAACACAAGGAAAAAAAAAATTGTGGCAGAAGGTTTTAATATTTTTATTTACTTAAAATATTAATGAGTTTTCTGGGATTCCACAAAACTTAAAGCCTTTAAAATATTGATATTTTAATACTCTACATGAAATATTAAAGAATTTCATAGAAATTGCGTTTGTTAGAAAGATCTTACGGAGAATTCGAAAACATCACAAACGGACATGCTATGGAAGTTATTAGTTTGACCCATGAGGGATTAGAAGGAAGTGTTTCAAATTAAATATAAACTGTATGATTACAAGTTTTTGTGATAAGTTGTTTACCACAGCGTTTATTTAAAAGTGAGTGATAACAAGACATAAGTCATAATTTTGTAAACTATCTTAAGTTGTTAGTTTTTACCCTGACTTAATTAGGCGCTGACGGAAGACAAGAAAAAGGCAGCGAAAATACACTAATGTATGATGGTGTTCAAAACTATCATTGATGTCTTGTCACAAAAATTCAAAAAGTCGTCTGAAAAATAATATGACAAAAAAAGGAAAAAGGACAAGCACTTTGCATACTAACTCCTTTAAGGAAGAGCAGATGGGAAGTCTGTATGTTCACTGCAGAGCATTTTACTTGAAATTTGGAAATTAAATTACGTTTTTAAAGAATAATCTGGATGCAGATTTACAAGGCACTTGTTTTCTTTCCCTGTTAGGAGAGCTCCGGTATTTTTGCATTTGGGCATTTTTCCGGATGGTGCAGCTGGTCACGATGTTTTCTGTGATCTCCTGTTTCCTCCGCCAGTCCATTCCTGCACTGCTGCATACTTCCGACAATCATCCACATCGGTTCTCAAGAACATATCTGTTAAGAGCCGTCAAAAATCTCGACTCAGCTCTACACTCGGTTGCTGTAAGGTTTTGTCGATGACGTTATTTTGAAATCTCTTAGCAAAATATAAAAAGTGTATCGTCTAGAGTTGAGTTGCTAAAACTGTAGTCCGCAACAACTTGTGGTTAGTAGTTTGGGGCTTAGTGGTCCGCAACGTTGCCTGTTTTTTATCGTCTATAGTTGAGTTGCTAAAACTGTAGTCCGCAACAACTTGTGGTTAGTAGTTTGGGGCTTAGTGGTCCGCAACGTTGCCTGTTTTTTATCGTCTATAGTTGAGTTGCTAAAACTGTAGTCCGCAACAACTTGTGGTTAGTAGTTTGGGGCTTAGTGGTCCGCAACGTTGCCAGTTTTTTTACATACGCCTATTTTAAAATTGGTGATGTTATATACATTGATTTTGGTTCTTCCATTATATTAACTATTTATTTTTAAAATATAATTGTTAAGTATTACTTGATGTTGTACTCATTTGGTCACTTTACCAGACAAAACTTCTTGCACAATCTTGACCCCCATCAGTACTTTATCCATAACCGTTACTGCAAATTTTGACAGCCATTGCAACAAATAAGTAAAATATTAAGAGTTGTATTCATAAACTATTTTTAACGTAGTACAATCTCTAGCCAAAATTGATTTCGCCATAGTCACCAATGGCCTTTTGTCTTTTATAAAGCATTTATATCGCCCTCTACACAATTCCGATTGGACAATGCATGGTTTAATTTAACAGAGCAGAACAAGAAGTGTATAAGAGAGATTATTCTTGTATGGAACTGGTATGTTTACAATTTGAAACAAACATGGTTGTTATGTGTTTAATTAAACGTTCTAGTTATGCTTAGTAAATAATTAGAAAGTCAATTATTTACTATTACTTCTCTTTCATGATTTTAATAAAAACAATGTTCCTTGATTATCTGCGGTTTATAAGAAGATTTCTAAGCCAACATTTTTCAAAGGTCATGAATTCCCATAGAACCACGAGTAATACGTAGGCATACTATCGACTTATTATCACTACCACGGCCATAGAAGTAATTATTCAACCATGATCATTACGCTACCATTTCTTTACCTTTATTTTGCATCTTCCATATTTGAAATACCGCTAAACATTTTGCTTGTTTGAACAATTCAGGAAACTATATTTCTTATTTCTTCTGTTACATTGATTAAATAAAAACAATATCTCTGGTTATTTATAAACTATATGAGGTTTTTTCTCACTAACTGTAAACAAATAACATGCGTTTTCAAAGAATGCTGTATAGTGTAAGTATAATTCAAAGCCTCTATAAAAGAACTTTCTTTCACAGAATATGTGTGCCACTGGAAACGAAAGGACGCCATACAATAACTCATGGAAACGGATAATTTTGCGGTGTTGCCAAGCATTATTGCAAATAATTACTGTAAGTGGCTAGTTGCCACTGAACCTGGTTTAAAATTGTCATTGAATACTAACAAATAAGTTAGTAACACTTTAAAAAATCAGATTTTTATTTCAAGATAGTCCTTTGAAAACACGAGATTAAAAAGAAAAGGTTGATGTTAAAATGTAATAGCTAAAAATGCTTTCTGGAGTATGTGTATTGAAATCCTGATCCTGCCATCCTTATTTCTGTTTCCTGTAGTTTCCTTAAATCGCACAGGCTTTCTACACAAAATTATGTCCACCCTTAGCATTATTTTACAAACACATATAAGTTACCAAGTTACTGTAATAATACAAGATAAAAATTTTATATTTAATTTTGAAATTTTTATTCGTGGATTAAAAATACTTCAAAAGAATTACTGGAACATTCGAGTTTTTTTTAATATGGTGTTTGGTTAACAGTTAAATAAAGCTAGTCATTCACATTTGTGACCTAGAATATTACATTTCCTGTTACATTAGGTTTTAGAATGACGAGTAATTTTGGACGGTTTAAGTGCGGGTTTTATGACATGATAAAGCAAGAAGTGACAGTAACTAATAATTGTAGAGCCATTCTGTGACCACAGCTACAGTTGTACATTGTGCAAAGCTGTGAGAAATAAGTCATTGACATTTTAGTAAACACTTTCTGTAGAGCAAAATTTTTAATCTGAAGTGCAAGTAATTGTCTTGGAAACGTGCATTTTAATTTATTTTCCACCCCTTCTCTGTTTAGCCATATTTTATAACTGCAAAATATAAAACCCAGAATAAAAATCTGTAAACATTTAGGAAGTAAGTATCTCCCGATTTAAGAAAATTAGAACCTGTTCAATATCTTGTGTCTCTACTTGACAGAGAAAAATGTAAAATGATATAACCCCCGGGCAGAAGAGAGCTAGAGAATTTGTAACTCTGCCGGTGTTAAAGAAGTAAACACCATTTTTAAAAAATGTGTTATAGAACCTATGTAACTGATACCTAAAAAGTCAACTAATACAAATTAAAACTTCGGCTAGCTCAATGTTGTTTATAACGGAAATGTTGCGATACCAAAGAAAATGTATGTGTATAATAAAGAATATAATGTTACATATAATGTATATACATCATATATACAATATTGCAGGTAATAAACTAGAGTATCCAACTAGTAGCATACTTTTAAGTTCAAAATTTCAAACCCACCGGTGATCGTATTAATAATGACTCAGAACCACAATATGAAACGAAGAATTATTTTAGCATAGGAAACAAAAAGACGCTGAAATAAGTTTGCTTACAAGTATAAACGCCACTCAAACACTCAAATTCGCCGTAGTGAAAACTGAGAAGACCTCGCTGGAATCAAATAAAATGCAGATTGCAGTGATATGAATAATCATTAACAGCTTTGGTCTTCATCGCCTATCAGTAGAGCATTTCTTTATTCCCGTGACACAATTGGAAATAAATATATATACTGTATTAAAAGCCAAAAATAATTAGAAATTTGTCTTTTATTTAGTCTTTACTGAGGTACATTAGTATGAATTGAGGGGGTGTGAGTTAATTCGTACCCTGCTCTCTGTTACTTTAGGTATGTATAGGCTATCTTAACTTCATTAACAATATTGTTGTAAAACATACAAAAATATAACTTACTTGCTTTAAATAACTAGTTTCCTTCCTTTCATTTTCCTGCGGGGAGCATTAAGCCGTAGCATCGCCTTCTTCCCATTGCGGCGACGGCCAGAACACAAAGTACGTAAAGTAGAGAGCTGACACTCCCATGAAATGAGCAAATTTGATTGTGTGTGTGGCCACGGGTAGTTTCATGTATTGTTTTTGATCTTGATAAATATTTCTGTTTATCACATTTTTTTTTAAAATTATGAGTAGAAGAATGACACTACAAAAATTTCAAGAATTAATTCGCATACATTTTCATGATGTACAAAATTTGTAGCATCATTCCTTCAAACGAAATTGTACTACTTCCATATCTAATAATTAAAATATTGAACACACTATGGCAATTAATACGGAAAAAGTCGAACTTAAAACCTGACGATTATTATTTTCTTGTCATGACAAAATAAGTATCAAAAGCAAGAAATGTGACATTAAAAATGGCAAAAGTGCACTGCCAAAAACATAAAATTTTAGTAAAGCATTATAGAAACGATAGAGTAAGTTTTGCACAGCACGCAAACATAAGGTAAGAGTTAACTTCATGAAATTTCTTTGGCGTCACTCTTCAACACACAATAACGAGAGGTGAAAATTGCATGAAACCAGAATATTAACGGAGAAGGGAAGTAAGAACAAGCTAACAAATGTGTAACGTAACATTGTGGGAAAGCCACCTAACAGTTGTACTGGGGAGTTGGTAACTCCCAAGTTTGGTACATGTGAAGATCAACTTCAGTGTTTCACTATGCATGTAAAGGACTTTCCGTGATGTTTCCTGGACATGAACTTGAGTGCCTCGTTGATATGACTGTTTAATCGCTCCGCCTGGATGACTTCATGTACACTCGGTAGTTGTCCGCCTTGCTCGTGTTCACCCTCTTTCCCCCCTTTCCTTTTCCCCTCATGTGTCTCTGTGGCATATTTATTAATTATGGAGCATGTGTGAGTCGCTCATTTACATTATAATGTTTCTTGTGACAAATTTAACTTTTCTTGTTTTTTGCAGCTGAACGATATTGTAAATTTGGGTCGTGAAACTTGATACAAAAAACACAATTTCACCCATCAACCAACAGCCAGGCAGACAGAATGAAACAGGCCATCAACAAAACTGGCTCCAATGTTGTTTGCTCTGCATACAACAACAAGTACAACCATGAAGATGACACTGGCAGAAGTCCTAATAAGAAGGTAGTTGAGGACAAAATTGGATCAATTCCATCCATAGGACAGGAGGATCAAAGAAATAGCGAAGATACAACACAGTGAGGAGTTTCAGGGTGGGAAACACAGACGTGTTTAGGAACTACAACGGATCTACAAAATAAAGTCTGGACCATGAACATAAATGATCTCACATAATGATGGACAGTCATGTAGGTGTCACATTTATCAGCTACTCAATAGGCTGCTAACCCTAGAGGGTAGCAGCATGACACGGGAGGAGCTACGAGGAGGAACCGCAGCACTGCGGCCACGGGAGGAGCTACCAGGAGGATTCTCAGCAGTGCAGCAATGGGAGGAGATACGAGAAGGAGTGTCAGCAGAACACAAGCCAGCATTCAACAAACCATGATCCTCAACTGCAGCGCCAAAATGGGACCCATCTCCCACAGAATGGACACACTCTCCACGAAAACAAGTGACTGAACACTACAGAGTCTTCGGAAGTGTCATATTCTACACTGAAGTTTTGTGGGTCCACGTCATCTTGGCCGTGGACACACATGGCATCTATACAGAATTGGCTGCATGAGTGGAAGAGGACTGTTAACAACTGTGTGATATGAAACTGAGTGTCAAGGACAAGTAAAAAGTTTCCAAGACATTTTGTAATTTAGCAAGTAGTGAGAGATATTCTTTTAAAATTTTGTAGTGTAACAAATTGAGGAGGGTATTGATATACGTTATTTATTAGATAAAAACAAGAAGGATAGTAAGTATTAACAGGTTGGCAACAGACATAACAGATACATATATGTAGGAAGGTGAAGTGGTTTGGTTTTAATTACGTAATTTACACATCTGGACACATTTCCTCTTCAAAAGTAAAAATTTCAACTAAACTACAATATATTTCATTTTTGTATGTGTAAGCAGCTTTATGTTGCCTAAATTGCGTCTGACATGCATGAACACTACCTTTAGCAACTACACAGCTAGCGAAAAATTATTTGCCTTTTAATATAGCTGATGCTACGTATCTAAATAATTTTAATAACATTTTGAGAAGAGAAAAGGGAAAACTATAATTTACACAAAACTAAACAAAAACTGCAAGTTAAAAATTTAGAAATTTGGTTTTTACAATAAAGTTTCACAAAATTTGATTTTCATGTAGAGATGCAAATTTGAAGGTCAGTTACCACTTTTATTCTCATTTCTTATGAATGCTGACAAGTAAATTTCACATTTCACACAGGGCCTTAAAATTATCTGTTGCAAAACAATCTTGTTACTATGGTGTTCATTAATTTGTTATAATGTCTGGACAGTATAATGTGTGACACACAATTTGTTAGTAAGTAAGAAAGTGGACTTTACATCTTGTTGACAGCAAGGACTACTTGTTAATGTTCTTAGATATATTGTCAATTGATAATATGAGTTAATAGGCTTTAACAGCTGTCAACAGCTTGGGTATTGATGGCCGATGGTCATTTCAGACGAGTAAAAATGTAGCAGCAGCCCAATTCAACAGAAGGGAAAACTGGAGTAACACAAGAAAACTCGCTGTTCAATCAGAAAGTTCTCTGTATTTTTCAAATATTTTTCTTCACGAATTGGGAAGTGTGTACCTTGGTAATTATATCAACGAGACCCTGATAAAGAAAACATAAAATGAAATGTGCAAAAACATTGATGCACAGGTTATTTTCTTAATTGCTTGACTGCTAAAATAATGTGATTTTTCTATCACGAGGGGTCATTTGAGCTCTGTTGTTTGAGCTTTCCAAAAAGTCAAGATATTGTTAGTACAAATATGCACAATACAAGACACATAAAATATATGTAGGTGTGACAATTTTCACCCACAAGATTCAATATTTACTTACGTGCAAAAGACCTACATCCTTGAGTAGAATATATCCTTACTGGTAGAGGGAAAAAAATAAGGAGAATTGTATTATATTCAGAGTACTGAACTCATCTCATTTACTGACCACAACTGAGTGTAAATATTAAATATTTTAACTAATTTATCACAGTTTACTAAAAGCAGAATAATACTGACTTGGGTTATTCCAAAATTAAAGTGACAGAACCTTCCAACTGCAAAACATTTTGCAATAATAATTATTATAGTACGTGTACTGACACTCAAGTGTGATGTGTGAGGTTCATTTTATGGACTAAATAATCTCTTACACCATTTCTTACAAAAAATTATTTTGTGTAAATATCATACTAAGATAGACACAAAGTTTCTAACAGATGCGAAAACAAAATTAATTAAACAGTACAAATCAGTTGTTAACATTCCGACATAGGCATGCCATTTTAACAAACATTTAATTGAAATTATATAGTACAGTAGTAAATTTCAACATCCCTGACATGCAAATTTCTTCACGACTAATCCTTTACATCACTAGAACAATGAACTAAAAAATAATCATTGAAATAACCGCAGCAAAATAAGGCCACAAAATACTGTAATTATTTCTCACCTTGTCACTGAGATCTCTTCCAACGTACTGTAAAATATCTCTGACTATGTCAGCATAAAAATCATCCCCTGTGGCAAGAAATGCAGTGCTGTACGCCACAGCAAGCTGTGCTTGGTCATATAGCATTTTCTCAAAATGTGGAACATGCCACCTCTCGTCCGTTGAATACCTCGCAAATCCCTGTAATGTTTAAATGCAGCTGTATGGAACATAAAACCAAACTGTACTATAACAACAATTTAAAACTAATTTTAGTACTATTTTAAACTTTATGTAACTTAAATTATATCACTAGGAATTGTTACACAATATGAACATGGTAAAATATTTTCCTGGGGACACATGGAAAATAACAAACAAGCAGGAAACATTTACCTGCAATGATCAATAATTTTACATCAGTAGATGAGCATCACACACTAGTAAACATATTCCTGAACTACAGATAGAAATGCTGTGAGGCGATTTGCTACTCAAAATGGGATAAAAAATTTATAGACAATGTCTAACATAACTCATTAGGAAGATTGACCATCCTTAAAAATCAAAATTTTTAATGGTTTGACTGAAAATAATAAAACCTACTGGAAATTAAAGAAAAAATTCTCTGATTGATGATTTTACTTTGCGCAGACCTTAAGCTTTTGTATAATAAGAGTACTAACATTCCCTACATAGAGAAAAAAGTGGGTGGTATCCTACCAATGTAGGCGTAACAGTTAGGTAGGTCTAGTTTTATTGTTATCACTCATACATTAAATTCACAATACCAATTACCTTCACGGAACACCTTAATGCAAACTGTTTTTTAGAAGAAAAATATATTTGTGAGGGTGTACTTGTTTGCCTGCCAGGTAGACAACCCACGTTGCAAGGTTGGTCGTATAACCACAGCTTATTTGCTAAGTATGAATGCAGGTTACATGACAGGACAGTAGTTATGTTCGTACAGCTCTTCGGCCAGTTTAAATTCAAAAGTGAAAACTGTAGCTGGTAACTACACAAGAACATGCCTTCAAAATCATCTGTGTATTATACAGTAACTGTTTAATGTGGCCACCACCAACTTTTATACACAAATGATAGCAATGCACATAGTACAGCCATAAGCAATCTGGGTGCAAAGTTCAGCTACCATGTTGATTGAAACCTTGTCTTGTGATGACCCCACTGCACACCAATTAGGCAGTAAGGTAGTAACAAGCTTCCAAAATGAAGTGTACAGGAGCTCCATCATGTTAGTACCACAAATGCTGGCATGACTGTAAATCCACGTCCTCCAAATGACATGACAGTACCTTTTTAAACTATAGATAGAGGTGGCCAGTTAAATGTGCCGGCAAAAAGCACAGTCCACTGAGGTAAAATAAGATGTTTTTTTTTACATGTACTTAGGAACATCTAGATGCTTGCTCGAAAATACCCTTTGTGTCTCCCTATACTACTTTTGCAACAACTTGGTTTTATTTCAGTCCTACCAATCTGTAACATTTGCAAAGTTTCGCACTGTACAAACAACTGTGCATACATACTGTCACTCAGTCAAAAATACTGTTGCCACAAACAGGTATTTTTCCTAAGGCTATTTACGTATCTGTAGCTAGAAGAGAAAGACTACAGTTCACACTTATTTTTAGTTCACTGTTTATAACGTAAATTTTTATTCATACAATTCACTTTGTAAGTAAGGTATGTTATACGGCTAAATAAACAATACTACATAAAACTTTAGTTATTGCAATACGTCATATTATTAAAAACTAACGTAGCTGGAAGTTTTTATTGATAATATAAACTATTTTTATGTTAATTTGTTGAAGGATACATTTAGCATTCAGCGAGTATAACATAGAAAGTTCCTGTATAACTGAGTCCCAATTCAAATTTGTATGTGTAATTATTTTTATAATGATGTTTGATCAGCAAAACAGAAGATAACAGTCTTGATATAAAGTTCAAAGAAAGTGTGTTTATACAGAGTGTGATGATTATATTTTATTTGCTCAAATTATGATACATTACAGAATTTTATGATATAGTTAGGTAACTAAAAAGTGTTAATTTATAACTATAATTTACTTGATTGCAATATTTAAACATAATTTAAACAATACTAACAAATACAAGAAAGCAATACTTGCAATACAAAAGAAAAACTGCCATCGGGTTTTAGTTCCTGGAATTGTTTTCTGAGAGATGATGAAGGGAAAAGTGGTGATTGTGCAAAGGATATTTTCAGAAATACCTACACTTTAAGATTATAGGTGTTTGTAATACCGTAATTAATCCATCTGTAATGAGTGCTTTACGAGGACACAACTAAAAATACAGTGAGTGAGGCATACATATGATGTGATCAGAATTCGTAAATTTATATTACTTTAGTCACGAGAAAGGTAACAAAATTGACATTGATGTAAATGGAGTTACTGTGCTGAAACAGCATCTTTACACCTTTATCAGTCTAGTCCTAATTCTTGCCAGCCATGCCAGAAGAGCAACACCCCAAAACCTACAGCTTCGTTCAAGCATAGAAGATGTAGCTAGATTTTAGGAAAATTTTTGTGAGTGCAGAGTGTGTAAATGTCACAAACAGATCGCCTATAGGGCTAAACAGTACACACTGTTCAATAAATCCCCAATACTGTACTTACATTCAATTGTTTTAATTTTTCATGAAAATAATTAAAATGAGCTCTAAGATTAATTTAAAAGTCACTTTTTAACAGAAACATCGATTGTCATACATAAGGTAATACATGGTTTTTTGCCTCACTATAAAATGAGCCATTTTAAATAGAGTTGTTCCAATACCAATATGTAGTATCTGGATCGGCCGATACATTGCCGTTTTTTAATGTATTCGTATATCGGGCCAATGCCTAAATAAAATACATGTATCACCAATATTTTTAAACCAAAAATGTTGGCGTGATCGTGATATGAAACATTACAGTAGCTGGCACAGCAAATAAACAAACACACACACACACATGTTTTGTAATCTTATAGCACACCTGCTATCTTAATGGACAGCAACATTTTTTTTCGGAGGCCGGGAGGCAAATTGAAAATAATGAATAAAAAAAAATCAAGCTAATTTTTCGAAAACAGGCTGCTGTACTGTGTTCGGTACTTGTGCCTCATTAATGATGGCACACCACGGCAAGAGTCAACGTGTCCAAACTTAGTGACCTATGCCATTCTTACCCGTTGCCCAGTCGTATTTACTTTCCAAAGGCTTGCCTGGCTGATATGTAGTGCTGATAATACGTCCCCCTCCTTCGCATATTTTTGTCTTGCTTTCACTTCGCTTGCAGTCATTCAGACACACTCGCCCACGGCGCAATACTCTTAAGCATACCCTCTTGTACTGTCTTTGAAGCAAACAAAGATAAATGTGCGTCAATCACCTGCATCACAGATAAATTCCATGAAGCAGATGATTTGACCACAATGTCGGTGACAAAAATCCTACAGCCTGGAGGAGATTGCAACACAAGAAGTTTCTCGCTTCACCAGGAAACTTGAATAAATTACTAAAAACTCCAAAAACTCGAAAAATAACATACATGTGATTATTTGTCATTTTCACAAGGGGTTGGGTATGGGTAAAGGCAGGAAGGAATAATCATTTTGTTCAAATATAATAGAGATTTTCTTTACCAGCGTTAGTATACAAGTGAAAGTGAGCTGATAATGCCTAAGGGAAGGGTAGGGTTTCGGGTTGGATGTCTGCAAGATATTTTTCAGCAAAGGGGGTGAGGATATTGGCTCACATTTCCCAGGAAATGCGTTGCAAGTCGTTTCCCACGCTGATGTTTGGGAACGTATGTGGGGGAGGGAGGTGATCTGCCGCTCGTGAGACAAGAATGTAACTCTAGCTGTCACATTCATGTTATCTACGAAGAGTAAGATTTCATTTTATTAAAAACAAATCAGATGTAGACAAACTGTGTAACGTACGTAGTAATGATCAAAGGCCGAATGTTGCTCTCCGACGTGCACCGTCACATTTTTCAAAAGCCTGAGATTTTTGACGGTTCCTGAGAGTATATTCACTCTTCTCAGAACAAACTTTTTAGCAAGCTGGACTTAATTGCTACAGAAAATCGCAGTCTCCTACTCCCTGACCATGTCAATCAACTTGTGTTTTTAAAAGAAAACTTGCACTTGCTTAAGTAATGACTAAAAATACTGAATGTGTGTCTAAAATTGTTGACTGTTTAATTTTGCTTTCCGTGTTTCTAACACTGTACCAACATATTTAATTTCAATCATGACTGCCCTGTGTTGTTTTTTACAGTAAATGTACTAAAAATTGAATGGAACTTTTTATTTTTTATATATTATTGTAAAGCTGTGTCAATCTGAAAAAAAATACATTGGTATCAGGGTATCAGAGAAGTATCTGGAATGGTATCGGAGTACCAGTATCGGAAATCATAGTATCGGAACAACTCTAGTTCTAAACTCAAACATCACAGCCAAGCTTGTCCGGTGACATAACCAACGTAAATCTTCAAACCCTCAGAACACTCAAAGTGTTGTTCAAGTTTCATGACAAAAGGGAACCAACCTCTCAATTTTGGGGATATTTTGATGGATTCCTTAATACTTAACTGCGTACAAGTATTATGTTTACACTGTGGGAAGCCTCCTTCCTGACAACTGGATTAGCAGTAGTATTACTTATGTTCAGGCATTGGGAAGTTACTTCTAAAAAGTAACTCTGCTACAGTTAAGGCTGCCTCACTGGAAATGTAACCTAGTTACAACTACAAGTTACTCCATTAAAAAGGAACTAGTTACAGTTAAAATTCTTAGATAAATACTTGCTAGTTACTTTGAAAAAAAAATATGATTGGGTAGATACTACACCAAACTTAAAAAGTTATGAAATTTTACAGCACACAATTTTAAATTGAAGCACTTTGTAAGCCGATGGGAATACGCAATCTGTGTAAGCGAATTTAAATAATTAAGGTTAGGTTAGCGAAGTCCATCTGTAGTGTGCTGATGCATTATCAGGACCTTACCTAGAATATTTACAATTTAATTACTGGAAAAAAAATGGGTTGAGCAGGTCACATTATATTTATCCCGGCTGAGTGCTTAGTTGAGCTTTACATTTAGCTGGCTATCATTATGATTGGAAAGCAGTTTTTAAATAACTTCCTAGAGGTTTCTGTACCATGAGTAAAACAGAAAATTGCAGCAAAAATAACAATGCAATGTACATTCATGGTAAACTTATTTTTAATAATTTAGCAATTATAACTAGTTCCTCGTGAGACACCAGTTGATTTTTATACAAGTAATAAGTATATACAGAATAGTCTAGCATTTAAGCCATATAAGCTGATATGTTAGTACAAATACATTAATTTTTTCCAGTACATAACAGACACCTCAAACCAACATTAATTTGATTTTCACTCAACTGCACTACGAAAAAATACTAAAATTATGGCCATGGCAATGATATTGAAAAAATTATCTAATTCAAAATATTTGCTTGAGGCTGAGTCGATACACTACTCAAAGAAACAAGAATGCCGTGGTAGAAGCATTAACTAGTGAATTTTTACGCTAGTTACCTATTTATAATCATATCAAACCTCAAACCAGTTTAAACGTTACAACTGTAAGTAAAATTTTTCTGCTTATATAATTTTTGTCCAAATAATACAAAATTTACTATTTTATTTTTACAGCAACGGTACGAAATGATAACATGCTTGCTTAAGTGGATATTTCAACTATCTGATCCAGTTGTCTTCAATTCCTGGCCCATTGGCCACAGATGGCCTTCCAAGGTCTTTCTAGTGGCCAGCTAGGCTTATTAAAAAAATAAACATGCACTTTCAAAAAAATATGTGTGTGAATCTAAAACGTATTTTACACTTTGCCATACTGCAGTGGTTTTTAGTGGCTCACGAATATCACTCAGATTGTGATTGTGGCCCAAGCTGTCTTGCAGGTTGAAGACCCCTATCTAATCAGACCTTTTCTTTTGAACTACAGTATTTTACTTTTTACAGTGTAACTTTTTAATATGATATACAAACTACTAATTTTGTGTGTTGCAAAGTTTTCAAATATTAAACGCTTCATTTTTCGACGCCGCTGATTGCAATCCAAAATGCAATAAGTATTGCACTACATCCTTGAATCTTACCTGGTTTATGAATGGCAACTCACAATCGTGGGTGCTCAACTTATCGCTGCTTCAATTCCGTCGTTGAGTTGCTTGCATTGCTTACAAATACTGGTGAAAAGTTAAGGAATTACAAAACAATTAGCAAAGTCAAAACTTTTCATTGATTACTTTATGTGGCTCTCAACAACGTGATCTTCAGAACGAATTAAGGCCAAATGATGCAGATATGTAGCAATGGCAAAATACACTAGCGGGCGAATCAGGAAATCCGCGAGAAAATCTGTCAGCCAGATACATTGTGCGGCACAATTACCACATATGTAACTCTGGGAATGACCTCACTGAATAAAGATCTCAGACTTGTAATGGAACCCAAATTGCTTGCAGTATAGGTAGATGAGCATTCTTGCCCACAATCGGCCGCTAGAAACTATTCTGGCTGCAAGCTCTCAGGAGTTGGGGAGACACAGGAAAGAAAGATTGGTTAAGTCTCCAACCTTCACTCATCCTAGCGCTAATCTTGGCTGACAGGCTATTATCTCAGGAGGCTAATGGCACCGCAACAGTGTACATCCACCCCTCCAACCCACAACCTACTAAGAAGGGTCGTTCTGTGATGTAGGTGCATAACAAGTTGTCTAACTACAGGCATTTCTTTCGTGTTAAATTCCCAAAGAGCTGCTATCTACTGAGCCTGAAATAAATCGGGGTTGGCTGGGACACAATCTTCAGAAGCTTACTAAAAGCAAGAATATTTTGAGTGCAAGTACAGTATATTTCTCACAATAAACAAAGTATCTAGTCAGAAGTAAACTGAATATGACGACAGTCAATTTCACACTCCTAAGCCCATAGTATGAAAAATAATTTTCTAGTAGTCACATAGAAGCAGTTAACAGAAATTTTGAGGCCCTTAACAAAAAAATTGTTTTTTTCTCCTTTGTATGTATCAACTGTCCATAGTCTTAAACTCCTACTTTTGTCATATACTATTTTCTAGCTACACATTTATATCACTGTTTATATCAAAGACAAGCATATTTTATAATTAACAATTATTTCAATTTTCATTTAACACTTAGTATTCATGATATTTATTAGAAGTTTTCTAAAAGCTTGCCTGAATTCAAATTACTTACTTTGACAGCAGACATAAAAATTAATGAATGGACAGATGAATTAATAGAGGGTTAGATAAATGGACATATAGATAAATAATATATTAATTAAAGAATAAATAAACAAAATAAAAAAAGCAAAACACAAATATTTTCCTACTGAATTTTTTTTGTGAAGCACTTCTACTTACAAAAATTGTAGGTCACCTCAATAGTAAAATAATGCCAAACATAGCGGTGTCCACACCTGTGCAACATGATCATGGATCCCGCCTTTCGCCATCATCTTCAACGTATGTGTGCACATGTCCAATGCTTTCTTTCCTGCTTCTGAGTTGATCTCACGGGCATACATGTGAAACAAAAAATTAAAATTTACTGGCTGTGGGAACTTTGGTGCCAAGCCAAAGCCACCGAACTGGGGTTCAAAACTTTGTGATAGCTGCTCCATGCACTTCTCCCAGCAATCTTGACTTGGGACCGAGATAGCTAGTGAGGCCAATGCAAGAGGAACATCAAGGGTGGTGGTCTTCTTCAGTACATCAATAACTTTGGCTCCGGACTCGGCAAATTTCTGTCGATTATCCTTCCACTGAAATTACATGCAAATTTAAAAAAAATACTTAGTAACACCTATGAAAATACATATTAAAGTATTTACACAGCTTGAAAAGTGATTTATTTTATTAAAATATGAAGACACACCAAAACCATTAAAAAAACACGAGGCACACTCAAATACATAGTACATATACAAAACTTTTCTAATACAGAAATTTTTCGGTGTGCTGCCTATCATTGGCATTCTGACCCTACATTGCAAGGAGATCTAAAGCACCTTTCTCACTTCAACCTCTTCAGAGCTGTTAACAATAGTAGTGCCACAGATATTTATGTGGAGGCTATTAATTTTTTAGGCAGAAGCTAAGGCATTCGGAGCCCCTCTTCCTCTATAGTTACACTCATTCTGCTTACATAAAAATTCTGGAAATCTAAAGCAACATTCTTTATAACTGCAAAATAAATATGGTATATTTAAAAAAAACATACTAATCAAAAAGTTGTGTGTTTTACCTAACTCATATTTGAACCAGATAACTATTTTATAATAACAGCTGTTAATTTCTATGGTGTGTTTTTCATGAGTTCTAATGCTAACAGTATCCAAGCCCAGAACTGAAAGTTGCAATAAAGGTGCCTAATCAATAAACACAACTATATTAAGTAACAAATTTAAAACATATTTATACATCATATTCACCTGCAAATTTATTAGATTAATATAAAAACTTCTAAATATTACAGTATATTTTTAAATTAATAGGTCCAGTACATACATTGACAAATAGTTGCCAATGTGTTCTGAGTAAGCTACATCTGGTCTCCCCATACATGTCTTGCCTTACTAGTAATTCTAACACACACTGGTACATAAAATAGACTATGAAATGGCAAAATAGTGTACGTACTATTTACTCAAAGTACTGAAAAACAGCTTAATTTGGTTTTCACACAGTCTTGTAAGAACATTTCAGACATTTAACACTACGTAGATTTTATTTCAATGCTATGCTGTATCAAAGCAGGCGTGTTGATGTGTATAAACAATTTCCAGAAGTAAGTCACTGTACCTTTGTTGAAGGAAAATGTGAATTTTAAAAATATTCTGGTAATGTGAAAAAGATAAAGCAGCTCTTATGCTAGGAAATGTAGAGCAGTTTACTTTTCATGATTGTCTAGGTTTCTGAACTGGAGCCTCTTCTGAATGGTTTCTGGAAGAGATGTTTCATTGAACACTACAACCAACCAGAAATGGCTCCAGCCTAGAAGCCAAGTCAGTCAAGACTATGGTCGTGAATGAAAACCTACTCACTTCTATCACTTTATTTTTCAGTCTATACAACACTAAATGTACATAAAACATACTGTATCTGATATTAATAACAAACTCTTTACTATATACAAATCTTGCTCACATATGAAACTAAATAACTACCTGTCTCCACCTATGCTGCTCAAGATATAGTGCTTTCCTGTACTAGCACTTCTCAAATAAATTGAGACAGTAAAGTATACATCTAGATAAATCAATATTAATCTCAGATTAAGATAGCCAATTAATGAGGAAAACCTTATTACATTAACCGTTTAGGTACAAATAATAACAACACATAAACACTACACACTAAACATTATTAAACATGCTATAAGCAGAAAATAAAACCTCACATACAATTACCCACACTACCTCTTTCTACCTCTTTTTGGAACGTATTTAATAACTTACTCTTACACCATATGTGTAATAAAATATACTATTTAACTTTCTATCAAATGTCAGAGAATAAAAAAACATTATAAAAAGGTGTTGCACACTACATACTGAGCTAAACCTCTTTAAAATAAACATAGAGGGACCTAAATTTTGGCATTTTGTATTAATGAAGTTTCTATTAATAGATGTTTGTGATAACCAATTATAAAAAGTACCTGAAATTTATTTCATACTTTTCCTCTCCAAAATACAAACATTCTAAATAGCACAGTGACTTCTTTTTTTATCAGTGTCCTTGATTTTACAGTGTTTAACACTGAACATTTTTAGTATGATTACTTAAATTTCCCCAAGAGGGAAGGTAACCACTTTACATTCATGGGAATGTACAAATGTCATTAGTGGTGTAATGTAAACACTGTACACTCATGTTCGTAAAAAAGTAACACCATAAAAGGGCCATCAGATTAGAGACAAATTAATAGCAAATATCATTCAAAACTAACAATTTCAGTAAAGTAAACATATAATATGTATTATTCACGAAAATTTGTTTTGTTGTGGGGCATACATAAGTTTCAGTAAAAGCTGCTAAATGCTGTGGCACTAAATCAAGGTAATGTAATGTATGGCAGGAGAGTTGCCTGCTAGGCACCTTCTGTTCCTAGTTAACAGTCTATTCATATTGGCTACTAGATGAGAATGAAAGGCTACTTGCCAAGAGACTACACCTCACAGACATGATTAATAGGTAACATCTCAAGCAAGCTGACAAGACAAGACTAGACAAATTTGACTGTAATGCCAAACTGAATTATTTTCTCTACATATTTAGTGCAGGCTAATAAAACCGAATTACGTTTTAGGTGTGTGTGTGTGTAATTATGGAAACAATAATACAATTTTAGTGTCTGCTGTGTGTATGACGGCAATAAAAAAAATTTCACTGTGTTTAAATTCAAAAACCTTCTTCTATTATGCTCAGCTAATAAAAGTCTAGTGCTAAAGCCTAAAAACATAAACAGTACTTCAACATTGTGTCTGTTAAAATGAATTAAAATGTTTTTTATTACAATACTGTTTCAGTATTAGGAACAACTGTAAAATTATTAACGTTACATATGTAATTTTTGTCTTTGTAACATGCGTTATCGACAAATGAGTTATGTGTTATTTTTCTATGCTAGTTTCTGAATATTACGAACAATTTAGTTTATAAAAATGAGAATAAAGCAATTATACCGTTTTAGGTACAATTTTCTTCTTTTATAATTATTGTTCAGTCAATAAAATAAACCTGGCAGCTCCGAATGGAAGAAATGAGATAGAATTAAAGTTCAACACAACTTTCTGTTGAACTTCACCATTCTATTTCCTGGAACAACAATCTATCCAATTTTGTAACTAAACTCATTTATTAGAAAAACAATTGTCAAAATCAGCCCAGGCCAACTTATACTGTACTGTACAGACTATAAAAAATGTTAAGAACCATATTATTTATTTATGTATTCATGACTGTTGTGATGTGTTTCGAATTATTTATCTGTTCATGCAGTTTACATCCATATACAACTATTTGTAATAAATAACTGAACTATATGTTTTAAAATAAAATGGTTTTGAAATTTGAAGTTTAAAATTAATGCCATGCGTTGGTATAAGAAGACCCACACTCCAAATCCCCCTTTATGAGAGGCTATTACTCCACCCTTGTATAGGTGATGAGGGATAAAGTGAGCACTCAAAAAGCCCTGATTAATTTATATTTTCCGCCAATTTATATCATTCCACTGTATGTAAACATAAACATTGCCACGTGCTTGTATTTACATAGAGTTGTACAATGTTTACATTTACATTACACTGCTGTGATAAATGTTATCTGTAATATATACTCAGTAAATAAACGAGCGCTGTACATGTGCTATACTCAATAATAATCTTAGTCATAAACAGCTGCAAGTTAACGTTTTATAGCACTTATTTTCTCTGCATTGACTCTAATTGGTTACGACACACACTGTTGCCATTATGTACTTATCTAGTAAATGCATGCGTGTAGGCTATATTAATTTGTAATTCAAAACCGCCCATATAAACACACACGACACATGCCGTTCAAAAATTTAAATTCCGTTCAGCAATTAACAAAAATAATAAATTAAACGTATTTTCTTAATGCATGAAACAGAAAAAAAAATTCTATTTCTAATTCCATATGCTCAGGCTGGCGATTGTAAAACAAATGATTACAGATTACTAATGAATTAACATCATTTAGCAATTACAGTATATTCATAAACAATTACTTCTAATACATTTGAATGTGTTCATCAGAAACCCATATTTATTACACAACGGACAGACACACTCATGACTCAACTCTCTTTCAAGCAAGCGAAGTGGTGAAAACACCTAACTCTGGTGCCACCTGTCGGTGGAATTTTGAATTACCTCTGTGGCGTTTTGAATTCAGCGGGTTGTTTCATCACTTTGTGGTGGCGCTAATCAAGTTAAACTATACAATTTGTAGGTATGTCAATAAGATCATAAATCAATATACTGTATTTTAAAGTATATGGTACACAGACAGGTCAATTGCATTTGATGTTCTTTCACTAATGCTATATTCAAATAAGAAAATACACAGAACAACATGCAATGATTTGCTACCAACCATACATACAATAATGTAACTATTGTTAATGTTGACTAATATGCAGTAATGACAAGTGATTTTTTTTAAAAGGTTTAATCTTTAGTGCTCACTTTATTCCGAATGGCCTATAGCTATAACATCAATATACTACATCTATTCTTCAAACATAGACTACAAAGAAAATGCCATGATTACACATTCATGAATGTACATCTTCAGACCAAAGACAACATTTAAAAAAATAAAACTATACACATAGATCACATTTGATAATATTTCAAGAAGAATAAATAAAGTTCTGACTAAAAAAAATTACCACAATTGATTCCAAGGCAAATAAACTGCTAGATGAGACAGCATTTCCCAACTATATTAGAACAAAAAAAAAATCTGATACTAGAGTGCATACCAAATTTTGAAAGTTTCAAGTATCCAATTCGTTGTAAATTTGTGTATAAAAATTTGTTTAAATTTCAGAAAGTTTTCAGTACTTATTTTCATTTATATATTTGGAGAGATAATAGTAAAAAAATTAAATATTTCTATTAATACAGGACTTGATCCCAGAGTTTTGAAATAAAAAATAACATTAATGGTAAGTTTTGTAGTTTTGATGTGATTGTGTGTGATACATTCAATACTATGTATTTGACAGTAACCCAAATATTTGAACAAGTTCACATAAAGCTTTGCTTGCCTTTGTGCCATGCCAGTCAGTCGTTCCTCTGCAGTCCACCCACCCCCTCTAACACCACACCTCACCATGTTCACTCAGTCTGTACACTCCCTGTGTCCAAGGTCAGGAATGGTGGCGGGAGTAATACGATACATGGTGCATGTACCAAACAGCTAACTAAGACTATAAGATTGGGCTTTGAGAAAAAGTATACATATGGTACGTATAAATTTGGTAAATTAATTTTACATGGGCTGGATTATAATACAGTAATAAAAGGTAACTAAGGGTGTTCACGTGGCAAAATGCATAATGTTATATTTGTATGACATAGTGTTAGTTTTATAGACATTACTTGTGACTACATTTTCAACTAAAATTAAATACTATGGGTCATATGCTAAAAGATTTAAAAGCACACAGTAAAATTTAATGTATGTATATTTTTTAATTGTGACAATGAAGACAATTTTTTTTCATTTATGACAATTTTTAAAAAATAAAGCGACTGTGTTTTATATTTTTTAATCTTTTAGCAATGGGCATTATGTTTTATTTCAGTGTAAATTATTTAATTCCAGTAAGTCAGATGGTTATTGTTATTAGTATATTCCAGTATTTTGCAAATCTTGACTTTGACATGCCACTATGGGAAAAGTCTGAGAGCTAAAAATATTTCACAAGTGAAAAATGTAGTCACAAGTAGCGTCGTCGACAGGGGGGAGAAAGGGTACATTTGTCCCAGGCCCCAAGGCTAAGGGTGGCCCTGGACGATCCTAGATGTCTCCAGTCCACGGAAATCAATACCATTAGGTTATTTTCTAGATATTAACTGAAAAATCATAAATACCGCAGTACAAAACTGATAATAAAATAACTCATTCAAATGGCCGGGGCCCCAATCAGCCAATTCACTGATAGGGCCTGCTCACTATATGTCATTGTCTGACTCACTGCATTTTTGGTACACACACTAGCGCAACCACATTACAGAACACTCTACACTAAATTCCTACAGTCGGGCACGGAGACTGCTCTCAATTAAAAAAATAAACCACATTCGGCGGCAATGGGGTTGGTAGCAGTGCAGCAGTCGTTAGGTGGGGAGGGTAGAAATGTTTGTTTGCTCACGCCTTCGTGTGGCAGACCTAGTTGTTCTTCGGTAACAGACATGAAGCGAATAGAGCAGATGCACGCAGTGGTGAGTCAGATTTCAACGTCCATGGTAGTCACCTGCCAGCTTGAGCGAATGCGAACTCTGCTATTTAAGCTTCCAAAATACTATGTCACTGTCTTTTGCTATTTATATGAATTAAGATTTTTTCTTACAAACTGTTGATCTCAGGTAAGATGAGTACGGAAAATAATTTTATTTTACAATAGTGTTTGCTTTTGTTGTAGGAATTTTAAAGCAATACTGATATCATACAACTGTAGGACTCTCTTGCGAAATATAACAATAGTGTAAAACTAAAAAGCTATTATTTTTAATTTTTAAGCTTTTTATAAAACAGGGCAGGCAATCAATTTTAAAAACTTTTTAATAACCGGAATACTACTTAATGAAATGCAATGGAGAAATTCAAGATTATTTAAATCATATGCTGCACAGGTGTGCATATGCATCTTGTTATACAATACACCACTCACCTGAAACTTAACACCTTACTAGATTTCGGCTTACTATCGTTATTTACTATGATTTAGGTGCAACTATCTAAAGAACTGTGTTGTATAGCTGCCAACTGGTAGATTACTAAGAAAAATTAATGTATAAATTGTAACACATTTGTGTTAACGTATCTGTTCTTAGTAATCAATACTATGTTATTTTTAAAAAATGTTACAATTGCTAAGTAAAAAAATATTAATTGTTTTGTTTGGTTTTGGTCAAATATATTTTTGCCTTTGATATGATAAACATTAAGATAAAGCATTAATATTTTATTTATCAGAAACAGATTTAATCAAGAGTATGAAGACACACAAGAAGGGGGCCCGAAATATTTGCTTGTGAAGAGCCCTGAAATTTCTGTCGATGGCCCTAGTCACAAGTAACATCTATAAAAATAACCTTATGTCGTACAAATATAAAATTAAACTATAAATTTTTGCCTAGTGAACACCCATAAGAAGGCGTGGTACATAATTCAACACTAAAAGCATTAATCTATGGCTGTAGGTTTCTTGAAGCCAATTTCCGAAAATTAAACAATAGCACTCTTAGACAATATTTTTAGCTAACGTTAAAACAAAATTATTTCCAGAGTTACGAACTTCTGAGGCATAATCTCTGACGCGGCACAAGAGATCATGCGTAACGAATTAGTAATTCTGGATAAATATTTACTCTCAAAGTTAGCAAATACCATAATCTAGGATTGTCAGTGAGTATTTTATCCATATCGGCTTCTAAAGAAGCGTAGAAATCAATTTATGTTTTCAGCGTTTATTTATCTACCATACACTCTTAAAGGCTGGACTGATAAAATTTTAAAATCTTGGCGTTCATACTTTTACCTACAACTAGGTTGGAAGGAAATGTTACACGCAGGAAAATTACTACCATGCAAATGCACACATGGAATAGGTAGTGTGCATAGTCCCAGTACCTGGGAGGACAAGATGCCGAGGAGTGATTTGAAACCTGGCTGACCATAGTAGCGGTCAACCGGCGGGAAGTACGTGCCCCCAAACACAGGTGTCAGCTCAGGTGTGAGCCATACACTCATCGGCCAGCCACCCCCACCAGATGTCGCCTGGACATTCAAACACAAAGTTATGCATTAACAGAACACAGACCTGCTGGACCATTCGAAGTAACATGGTTCTGAACCCGGGTCTATGCCACTGATCCTCTGGGGGGAAGTAGGTTCCTCCCATGATTGGCTGCAGATTGGGAGTCAAAAACACACTCATCGGCCAACCTCCATGACCTGAAGTTGCCTGAAAACAACACATACATCACAGTTTCTCACGACCACAATACATACATTTCTTTAATGTTCAATAGCGGATTGTACCCAATTACATTTCTCAAGCACCAGATTCAAATGACACTGACAGTCATTGAGACAGTGACTCAAAGTACAATACATTATTTAGTTCTTGTTCCAAGCAAACAATTCAATCTAAGTAAGTTAAATTTAGGACAATACTTAAATTGTAGATATGCTATTGCCAAAACACCAAAGCCAACACAGCATATGACTATTTAAATTAATATTAGCATTCACAATCACAAAATAAGTAATGAATGAAACGTTACTCTTTTAATCCCAAATTTCTGCACGACCTGCTAAATAATTTAATTTTCAATTATTTTAATGCATTAGATAAACATATTTTTTCCCAGGTTACTAATTTAATATTAACTCACGCAAATATATTCATGGCTATTTTCAACGTTGGCTTTATTTCAACTGGATAGCAACAAAATATTTCTGACACACAACTCTACGTTTGCTTATTGCCTTTAGTGTCCATGTATATTTTGCCACAAAACCTAGAAATTTCACAATATTTCTTTTGTTACTCTAAAGTCGTAGACAATGATTATATATAATGCAATGCCTGAAAAGGGCTACATTTTGCAACTCTGATGAAAAATTCCAAATTTATAAAACAGAAAAATGTCTAAGTCTCCATACATTAAAGTTATGTTTACTATGTACTTGCTACTAAAACTTTCAAAATCCGTACATAGAAAATTGTTATCATGTACACGACAGCTAAAAATTCTGTGTTGGCCGTCAAAGAATAATTTACAATTAACCGATAGAAGCACTTGTGTTTAAAAAAAATCCATAGTTCTGCTTAGCAAATTTCATTGTTCAATATTCTACAGATATTTACTATTCTCTTAAATAAAAAGGTCCACGGTACAGTAATGCTAATTTTTTTGCATTGCAGCAAAAATTGACTACGGAAATATTAAACAAAATATACATTTCCTTGTAATACCGATGACATTTACAAGTGGTAAAAACTGTTGAGGACTTATACAAAGGCTTCATTGCCAAAGAGTCATTTAACTAATTTTCAAAGCAAGTTTGTTTCTTACGTCTCACCAATAACCTCCACCTAACAGCCTTGCTTTAATTTAATTTTTGCAGAAGACCAATTGTTCTACCAAGGTCTGTTACAAATATTTCACCAATTTCTTTTAATTTTATTTTTGAAAAACATTAACATAAATATGTGAACAAAATACACCACGGAAGCATAAATTTTCCTCAGAAGATAAAAAATTAGGTCCAAAAGCTGAATCAACATCAACTAACAGCCATGGCTGATTTGATCTGAGAACCCATTGACCAAAACATTCCTACATGCTCCACTGACTTAAAATATTTACATCGAAAATTTAATCATGGTCACTAAGAAATTAAGGCAAATTTAAGATTTTTTACTTCTCCCCGAACACAGTTATTTGGCTTTGAAAAATGCCATTTTGTTCAATTTCCATGATTTACTAAATTTGAGAGGAGAGTCTCAATATCAAAAGTTGGTGTATTTACACATCTAGTTACACAGATTAAGTAAAATAATACTTGGCTTGGAGACTAATCCCCTTTGAATAAAGAATTTTTTACCAAAAAAAAAATCTGTAGCTTAAAGGTGAAATTTTACCTTGTAGAATTGTATTAAAGTGCAAATTGTATCCCTCATTTTGTAGCATGTTTCTTATTAAACAAATTGTTTCTTGAATGATAATGTTAATACTAATAGGAAATGAGCTAGTCCAGTTGCTGTAAACACCTACACAGTGCACATATGCTGCACTCTGTCAAACAAAGATGGCCACTACAAGAAAACCAGCAGAAATATAATTAAAATAGTACAATTTTTGCAGTACCTAAATGTTAGAGATACCATATAAAACAAATTAATTTTTTTAAAAATGCCCCAGCAACTGCCATTGGACCACTTCATTTGGAATGACCCTAACATTACTATAGTTTAGTGAAATACAAAATCATCAAACTAAAACCAACAAGCATTATTCTGAATACCTTCCAAGGAAGCATGAAGACATGTCCAAACTACTTCAGACCAAGAACAGAGAATTGATTCAATGTTTCTCGAGACTGACATCTGAATTATGTAATAATTCCTGGAAATTCTCGGATTTTAGGCACTCAGTGAGTTTATAACATATACCAAACCACATTAAACATTTTACCGCATACATGCAATGACTTTTACCGTATTGTTAGAATAATATTTCAAGGAGTAAAATCTATAAATGCATATTAATAAGGCTCTAACAATATAACTACCGGTACCGTATTTCCTAGGAAAATAATAGTATTTTAATTCTTGGAACTCACAAATTAGGTTCAGCAGTGGTTAGCAACGTTTTAATGGTGCTGAAGGGCGTATTTTGTATAAAGTTAGTATTTTTTTACAGAAACTACATTTTTTTGCGACGTCTATTAATTTATTTAATATTTGCATACTAGGAATACTCAATATTTTAAGAAGATTTTTGTTGTTTTCTAAAAGGGTCACATGAATAAAAAAACATGCAAACATGCACTGTACACAAAATAACCAGTATAAACATGTTGTCGTATCAGGCCAGGGGCCAGGCACATTAACACCCGGTCTCAGTGCATGTATTCTCCGAGTACTCCCGCTATTCAATAGTGTAGTGCGGCACCGATGTTTTGTGGTGCCAGTGTTTGCTTGCCAGAGTTGGCAAAGTCAAGTCAGTGCCGAGCACAGAAAGGTGTTGTATTTGAGTGTGCCGCCATGATCATTAACATGTAACGTCACTTCCGACACATTGCCGGAAGAGGCACGTGGGCGAAGTTAATAAAGGGTTTAATGTTGTTTCTTTTTCCAGCGAGACTCTCGAAAATAGCCACAAGGCTGGTACAAATATAATCAAGTCATGTAATTATAAAGGTTACAATGTTTGTTGTTTAATAGTCTTTTGTTTACTGTTACATGCAGTCACGTCACATTTTTGTTTTGTTTAACTAGACACACGTAAAGTCCTATTAATATTAAAACACATTTCAATTTTGAACTGCGAATTATTCCCACAATTTTCAGAACCAGATAATTTTCATATTTATTTAAAATATGTTACTGGACATCGGCCTGCGGCGAGTCATGTATCCGTGTACGCGTGGCCACATGGCTTACCGCAGCACTCGCCTCCTCCTAGTTTTATGACACGCAGGCAACAGTAGAGACACACTACGGGACCATTATCTTTACTACTCTGATATATTTAATTCAAGTTATTAATTTTTCTCCATCGCTTTCATCTTCGTTCCACAGTATACTCTCGTGTGTGTGTATATACATATATATGCGTATATTTACGTCTCAAAGTTTCGATGTTTATTTTTAAACCCGGCGTCTGCTTTCCGCGGACCCCAGCAAATTTACGGTGCAGGCCACCTCCAGCCTATCAAGTAATATCATTGTTTTGTCTTTGCATCGCCTCTACAACAATGTCTTATTCAGTGCTTAACCTTGTAATATATTTTTTTATCCCAGTATTTTTGTGCTCAGTGTATTTTTGTGAGTACTACGTCACGTGACCATGTGTATGAGTGTTAGCAAATAAACATGTGGTCAAACTAACCCCCCCAAGTCTCCTCAACTTATTTCTACTTGGTTAGGAACTGGCTTTCGTATAGCCCTAGGGTGTGGGTGTGCGGAACGTCCTAAAAGAGCCAGTGTAAGGTAGTAAGTACTTTTTCAGGTTCTTCCCAGTCTCCTTTTCAGAACATCTGCTTCTATAATGCCAGGCAGAGAGAGAGGGCACCCCGGCATGGACGGGCCATGGCCAATTCTGAATCACATGTTTCCGGCTAAATCCTTAGTCGCGTGGTGCCCACATTGAATCCAGCACTATTGTCAACGCCTAACACTCTCCATGACCTACAGTATCACCATCACGCAACAACACCACCTCCCTTTCCAGACGGCGACAATTACAGAAAAAGAGTCTATATAAGTACCACTAACAGAGAGATATATTTATATAAACTAATATACAAGGTAATTGAACCAATTTGGCAATAGTTTATTTTTGTACATTTGTGTAGAAACCTCAAGTACTTAATTTATTTTGTCAAATTGTTTGCTGACAATACTGCAAGATGAAGAAAAAAACTAACAGAGGACGAAGTCGTTAACTCGGACATTGAATAATGATCAACAACATACAAAAACTTAAAATTGAGATACTGGGCAACAGAAGAAAACAAGTGAACTTGACTGAAACTGTTATTGTACCAACTATGTACCTCTGAAAACAGCAATGAGTCACTCTGTATATAGACCTTGACGCATGCTCGCATCGTCTTGTGCTATAAAGCCGCCGCCTCATCCTGCCAGTTCCATATCCCTCCACCTAACGCTAATCCTTTCTACTTTAATTACTCCAACACATGTCAGTGCACTCCAACCTGACACCAAAAATATTATATTAAAACATACTAACCCTTCCTTAGCTATCCTTCGCTCTCTAAAACCAGGGCAGGTATGCTTAACGGAATATTTGTCCTGCGAGACGTCCTGCCACCTGTAAGCACACCATCTGCAGCACACGAAGACAATAGGAGAGGGAGGAACCACCCCTCGCATTCGCACCGTTTCTCATTAGGCGAGCGGCCAGCCCATCACCACCGACCGCCCAGAGAAGGGTATAAAAGAGGACGCACGAGCCATCAAAAGTCAGTAGCGATCTAATTGCCACTCACTCAGTAGCAGTACACCTTCTACAACTGAAAGGTTCAGTTCTGCTGCGATAGATTTCTCTACCATTACCACTCCTTCAAGCAACAGCTCCAGGCTCGGAAAACCAGCAACCGCCGGATCCCTTCCAGAAGCAGCCATCACGACCGTGAGAGCCTTCTCCGCCAGCTGCCCAGCTTCACGGACCACGAGCCACTTTCCGAGGCGACATCACCTGCAGCAACGACTCTCCTCACGGAAACTAGTAAACTTCGGTTTATTTCCTACTCGTCCTTCAGGCTTCTAGGCACAGGGTGTTCCATTTTTCCACTGTTCATGTATACCAATAAATCACACAGCAACCGTACACCTTTCTCTTCTTCACTTGCCATACCTTCCCAGTCCATTTTTGACAAAACCATCTACCAGTAAGACAACTGTAACTCCCGCACCCTATAGGATCGCCATGGGCGTTTGTTTATAGGGCAGTCTTAAGTATTCCTACATCTGGGAGGAGGCGTATTTAATTAATTATTCAGGTTTTTGTTAATGTGGGTATGTGTTGTGTTCCTTTGGGGACTCCAAGAAAAAGCAGACTTCATTTTTACACGCAAGTGTACACAATAGTTTAGCTTTATCCAGTTATGGCCAGTTGGCCGAGGTAGCAACAAGCAGAGGTTCTCGTTTGCAAGTATTGCGCAACTAGGTTTGCAGGATGCCCAATAGCGATGAGGCGTGGGTTTCATTTAGTCTCTAGAGGGTGGTAGATGTACTGAGTAGCCAATAGGAGCGCAATAGTGAAGGTCAGGTGAGAGGGATGCAAGCAGCGACGCACTTGGTTGTCCGGGATGTCCGGATGCTGCTAGGGTGTAATCCCGGTCCGTGTAATCTTTAAGAAGGCAAAATATGAAGAAATAATTGTAGGGCAATAGCCCAGATATGCATCGAGTGGCAATTTAACATGCACAGGTAACGCCTGCGGTCATTTTTCTTTGAAACCTATTTCTGACTTGTTTTTACTCTACTAAATTCTTTCTTCCGCCTATGTGTGTGGCAATTTGGGCATCTGGGTATGATTTCCACCACCCAGTATTCTTCTTTTGCACATTAAGATGTGGGAACCTTATAATCTTCGCATGGACATCATCAGTGCTAAATATATGTTCTTCAGTTTTCTTCAAATTTTTTTTCAGTCCGTTCTTTCAATTGCAATTTCCTGAGTGCCCCAAGCAATTGATTTTGTGTATTGCAATGATGTGCAGGAATTGTAAAACTTTGTTTGAAACTTTCTAAAATAAATTAAGAATATGAGTCAAAATATTTTAATTTCTTTCATAGTGATGCATAGTTTTTGGTTAAGACGGTAACCTGTTTTATAACCTCCAAATTAACAGTATCAAAAAAAAGGAATTTTACAACCTAAATTTATTACAAGAAAATTGGTAACAGGTGAGAAAAGCTACGAAGTACGACAAGAAGAGGAATTCGTCTACTGTTATGAGCTAAGGAGTGGCCCATTTTCCAAGGGTTCATCTTGTGTTTATAGTATGCTTGGCGAGTACGACATTTGGCGTACGTGTCTGGCAGTGCGACATCTGTGGCTCAAAGTGGGGTACGAGATGTGACAACTTGAATTTGGATTTCCATTTCTCTCTATTGATGAAAAATTTTGACTATGTGAAAATGAAAGTAATTTGCTTGTCGATTTTGTAAACATGTCAATTGCTTAGTCATGTTAACTATGGTATGTTTAACTTGTATTTGGATCTCATACTCTCTTTTGATAAAAAATTTTTAACGTTGTTAGAATGAGAGTCATTAACCTGTGATATTTTCTAATCATATTAAATTATTTATACATGTTAAAAAAACAAACAAAGATATTGGAGTAGCATTTGATTAGTTGTTTATAGAGTTTGTAATTGAGTGGCAAAATTTTATAAAACTAAATAATGTTTTCTTGAAGCTTAGTTTGAATAAATTAGAATGAAGTTGACACTGTGTATATCTAAATTTTGTGTTGACGCAACCTTTGTCACCACACCACAAACGACCAATGTACTGAAACAACAGATATTATTCTAGCTCTACCTATCCTGAAATATGACTGCACCTAGTTCACAAGTCAGCTTTGGGTATGAATGGGACCTGTCTCCGTTGCTGTGAAATAACGAACAAAATTGACATTCGTAAATCCATACACTTTCACCTTAAACTCTGCCACTAGAACATGTTTCACTTTATGAAACAACCACAATTTTTAATTCAATAAAAAATTAAATATTTAAAATTGAAGTAAATGATGGGCCCACCATTAAACGTCATGCAGCTCTCACAAAAAAACAAAAAAAAAAAAAAAAACAGCAACCATATAATCATGTCCAATTATCCCACAACTCCCAAACCTGATGAAGGAATATCAATCTCAGAAAAAAATACTATGGTCAGGATTGATGAAAATAGCATACTACCTACAAGGTGTAGAGCAGCAGCAGATATAACTGCACATCTCAATATCACATAACCTTGAACTGCGCAATAATTACTGCAACCAAGCCAAACACAGGAAAACAGGAAAAAGAAACATATGAAGACAAAAAGTCAGTGGCTGATTTCCCTCAGGTTCCTCAGACCACGAGGTACAGAATTCAAGCTATGGACATTGGACATGTTTGTGAATTTTAAAAACGTAATATGAGGATATGGAAAAGTTACATGAGCATTAGACCAACAATACATACACATACAGGTGTGTGCGCACATAGACTGGCACCTAACCAACTATGTTACAGAGGCGAGCACAATTCAAAGGAAATTTCTTAGTTGTTAGTTCAGTCAGTATGTACGACAATTAGTTTTTGTACATTAGGCCTATATTAAAATGAAGTTCAGTTAAAATAATTTAATACTAGGCTTATAATTTACTGCATTTTTTTTTTTTTTTACTTCTGGACCCCTTATGTCTTAAGTAATTGTAAAATCAACCCAAGTGGACTAAATGTAAAATTAATTGAGAAGTCCTGCTCCATACTATAACAATGATACATGTTTTATAAGTTACCTGGACAAATGTCATGTATATCTTGTCCACATCAGGCCTCTCCTCTCGGTCAACTTTGATATTCACAAAATGTTCATTCATGACCTTGGCAATTTCTTCATTTTCAAAAGATTCTCTTTCCATAACATGACACCAGTGACATGTTGAATATCCAACTGACAAGAATATCAGTTTGTCTTCCTGACGAGCTTTTTCAAATGCTTCGTTACCCCAAGGATACCTTTCATCACAAAGTACACAGTACCAATATGAGAGATATTAATGTTTTACATTATGTTATAACTAGTATCCATACTATCACTCCAAGTAATTACTATAGTAAGTACACATACATACATTCTTATATCACTTTCAGAAATCATAAAGGCAAGGCGAACATGGTGAAAGGCCATGAAAGTGTCGAGTTACTGTAATTGTTATTAGATTAGATTTGTCAGGTTGGCCACCCCGTATTGGCAGCAGTCGTGCAAGATTGTGACAAGTGAGGTTGTTACGAATAAATTTCCAGTAATATGTATACTTAATAATAATAAAAGCTCACCCGCAAGTGAGAAGTTTTAATATGTCCCAATAATCAGTCTAAGTAAACACTCAAAGAAAACACAATACAAAAAAATTTATATGAGAGTGTAGCATATTAAAACATAACTAAACACTAAAATAAAGACATAAAGAAATATTGTATTTTAACATTAACAGTTGGGTCAAAATTGTAGTATACTAATAATACTACTTGCCTTGAAGTTTTCACACTGGTATGATATGAAATTACAACAAGCTCTCTGAAGTATGGGTAAATACACAAAGTATTTCTGTTACAAAAATCAAGGTTTTCATAATCTAGGGGCTCAAATCTATATAGGTGATAAAGGGTTCTAAAGTGAATGTTTGCTGATAGTGAATCTATGGTTGGAAATATTTTATTCTGAAAAATTTACATCACAAAGCTTAAAATTACATTTTAAGAGAACTTTTCAGCATCATTTATTTAATAAGTATCAAGCAGTTAACTTGAGATATAAAAAAATGTACCCGTACAATCTTTCCAACTTTTTCAGTATTTAGGATGGTGTTCCTCCTTATGAGACCTTAACCATTTCAGATGGTGAATTTCCTCGTTTTTGGATTAACATAATTGGGACGGGGGGGGGGGGGGGGGTT
>PNEQ01002751.1:0-10833 GCA_003012365.1 Medauroidea extradentata | reverse complement strand
GTTTACAATTGGATAAACCAACGAGAGAAAAATAGTAAACATATATCGCGTTGGGATAAACACAACAAATTACAGATAAGAGGTTCCTTACAAGTTCCTAACATATAGGCTTACATTATAGAATATTATTCTCATGTAAGTAAATCTTGAGCCTAGCAGGACAATGGTTGACAAACTATACAAGAACAGATTCTTTATATATGTATACATAATGTAAGTAAAAAAAAAAAAAAAACTATATAACTAAGAAACTTATTCATTACCTGTTTACACAAAAAAAATACATATTATATTGTTCTTCACAATTAGTAAGAGAGTAGACTGATTTATGTGTTGGAAATGTACATATTCCAGATTGAATCTCATCTGGAATACTATTATATTTTTTGATTGCATTATATGCAAAAGATTTCCCATGTTTATTTATTTCATTTTGTTCTCTACCATCCACAATTGTATCTTATCAATGTCATCCTGCAACTTGTCCCCTCCACCTATAAAACACAATTATTGGCAATCAATCTTATTCTGCCACTCACTCCCATGCCCATGTCATTTGCCATTATTATAAACAACAAGGGCACCAGCATGCTTCCCTGTGGCAACCCAGACATAACCTCTCCCTCTTGCAATAATTACAGAGTCTTCAACTTTTACCCTCTGTGTCTGTCCCTTGAGGAAGTCTACAATCCATCCCACTACAACTTTGTCTACCAGCAATGCATCATCGTAACTCATTAACACCCCATTTGGTACCTTATTTAATGCCTTTTTGAAGTAAATGAAGCAGGCATCCACCTGCTTCCCCTCATCAACTACATGTACCAATGTCCTCTCTAAGCCCAGTCAACTGTGTCTCACAAGAATAATCCTTCCTAAATCCATGCTGATAATTCTGCAACAAGCTCCCCTCACTAATAACTTGCACTACATACTGGCTGACAAGTCTCTGCAATTTCTTCCCAATTTTCAATGTAAGACTCACTGGTCTGTAGCTGCCAGGCCTCCCCCTATCCTTCTGCTTGAAAATTGGGACCACCACTACTTCCTTCCAATCTTGTGGTACCTTCACCTAGAGAGATCTGTGAAATATTACTTGTTTAGGAGGTCCGTGAGGGAGTGAAATTTACTTTCGTAGGAGTTGGTGTTGGTGAGAGGGTTGAAAAGTTTAGGACGGGAATGGTAGGCAGGTGATTAAGGAGGAGGTTACAGCTTGCCAAGAGATGGTTGCCCAATTGGAAGTGAATTTATTATTATCACTATTATTTATTACTATTATTATTACATACCAATCAACAGGATTTGTAGCATGTTGTAGTAAGTATGGTGACCTCTCATATGCCAAACGATTTTGATGTTTTGAAGCGACTGTATTATCCCCACCAGTTGCCATATTTTTATGGGGCCACCTAAAAACAGTGTTTGGAAAGCAAAATATTCAAAAAATTACTATGAGCATAATAGAAAACCCTGATTTGTAAATTAATTTAAGTATAGGTAAATGTTTTTTTTTTCAACAGTGATTCTAACCTTAATTTCAAATGACACCTCTTAAAAACACCAAATGAAATGGTATTGCACAAACTGTTAGTATAATACGAAGGTACAATGGTTCTTTTAATCAAATTCAGTATACTCGGACATTGTCGAAGCGTTCCAACTCCAAGAATCATAACACGAAAATACAAACAATCATAGATTGAAAATGTTGTCCACTAGAATAGTTATATAATTTTTAATGATCTCAACACATGAAAAAAAATCAATTAATTTCCTTTCCAACAAACTTCAAAAATTTCGCAGCCAATCTAATACAAACATTAGCAGACGAAACCTTTGCGGTCAGGTTAACCAACAACATAATATTGTACAGATGTACTTATATTGTTACAAAGAGGCTTGCAGTCATGACGAGACCATACTTGCAAAACAACTTTGACGTATAATGTTCACTAGCTTCTTTTAATGTTTACAACAAACCTTTGGAACAAACACTTTTAATTATTTACGAAAATGTGTCAAAATATTTTATGTTGGCGAAACTGTTCCAGTTGATATTGCAGAACAGCTGTATGTGACGTGTTAATTGTATTTGTTAATTAATGAGTTTTTATGGAGTTTTTGGATTATAATAACCTTGTCGCGAAATTTTTCTACTGCTGTTACAGTTTATATTTGTTGAGTTAGTGTGAAAAATAGATTTATGTAACCGGAAATAAAAAAAAATACCGGGGATGATGTCACGGACACCACGTTTAACAGAACTTCAGAGGTGTAATATTTCTATAATTGATACAATGATCTTAAGATAACAGCCAGGATGAGTATCCACAGAGAAGTTGGAAGTTGCTTCAGCGTTTCTGCAAATACGTAGGTTAAACAGGTATACATGCATCAAAACGTGGATAATGAGATGATAATGTCTCTTCGTGATTGGAGGCTGGCGGTTAGAACACCAACAACATTTCGTGTAGGAAGCAGTACGTTCCGAGTACAAACACAGTTTGTCACTGCTGTCACAATTGTGGGATTAATTTTACTTTGTATAATATACATATATGCAACTCCTCATAGGTATAAGTCTTCTTACCAACATATTGAAGAACATGAATCACAGTTATTGAAGAAGGCATCCAAGTTGGGTATAACACAAACTTCTCTGATGTCTGGATTACCCCGTGTTAGTTATAATGCTACTTATCCATTAACACCTCCTGTAACTACGAAAATTGGAATAAAGTACAAGATCGGGCTAGTAAGTGACATGGACCAGCTGTCAAAAAGTAAAACTGAAGATTTTACATGGATAAGTTACTTTTTAAAAGGGTATATTGTTTGGAATCGTGTTTCAAACTCTGTTACAGCTCTCATTGAGAAAACACCAATAACATTAAAGTCTAATTTAGGGGAGAGTGGAAGAGGGATGGAACTTTCAGAATTAATAGTATTTAATGGGAAACTGTATGCATTTGATGACAGAACAGGAATTATATTTGAGATTGATGATGAGAGAGTTATACCATGGGTAATGCTTACAGATGGAAATGGAAGAATGGGAAAAGGTTAGTTTCATACTTTTTCATGATAAGACAACATACGCTAAGTAACTATCCAAGTACTGTACTAAGTTAAATGGTTGCTTGGTGAATAATGTAACATTTCATTTGTTTGGCAATTGTGTTGAGTATTATCTAAATTCTGTAAACAGTGCAGGTGCAGAGTATTCTTACGTTTAGGGTAAAACTTCAATCCAGATTGAACTTGGAGTAGCGTCAACTCTTGAGTGAATGTATAGCGAACATGGATTGACGGAATGTGTTTATGGTAAATATTATAATCCAGATTGAACTGTAAACAATAGCAAAGTTGGTGTCAATCTGGACAGAAAACATAATAATGTGATCTGTCAGTAACAATTCAAAGCAGAGAACAGATGACAAATTAAAAATAATTGTAGCTCCAAATAAGGCTTTTCTTCACGAGACGTTCCACTTGTTTTGTTCCATTTCACTTTGTAAAAGCTGTTTCATTTTACAAGTACTTGACATTAGGATTTTCTATTTAATTATACTATATCCTCTTCTTTTTTAACCTATCTAATCACAGCACTTAACAAAGCAATATGGCAGCAGCTTGGCCCTGCCCATATTCTTTTCAGTCCAGTCTGTTTATAGTAAAATCTCAATCCAGATTCTTCACTCTAATCCACCTCAAAAAGTGGAGTGGATTATCTCGCTTCACTCTACTTCAGTACACAAAAAAGTGTTTATAGTAAAATCTCAATCTGGATTTCTCAGTCCACTCCAGGTTCAATCCGGATTGAAATTTTACCATAAATTGTCTATATGTAGTTTAATGGTGTTGATTATGGTTTATTAATGTAGTGCCTATACGTATCATAATTTTTTGGCTTAGGAATATTGCCATTGTTGCAGTAGTTTACTGTTCTGACTTAAAAATTGCCACACTACGCTTTTTATACCCCTCTCCATTTTTCTCTCCTCCTCTTCCTCACTCTCTCTCTCAGAGTGCAGGTATGCGTGTATGCAAACAAGGGCAAGTGTGGGTGTGCATCCATGGACATGTGTGTGTTCTGTAGTGGGAAATAGTGCTTAAGGAAATAATTTTTGTTTATCTAAAAATCTGGTAATACAAAAAGCCTTGGCCCCGATTTGGTTGATTAGTGGGACTCTTTTGTGTACGGAAATGCAGCCATGTAAAATAACTTTCAGCAAAAATATTAACTTTATTTTTTCAGAAAAGTTCACAGTTAACTTACCCTCCTAAACAACCTAAATTGCCTTAAATAAACGTAACCACTCTCAAACAAACGTTAAATATTATAACCTAAACTATCCTCTGAATTGAGGTGTTTTAAGGGGTAAGTATTGTATAGATAACTTTCAGTTTTCTACTGATGTTTCAATAAGGTTATCAAGATATGCCTGTGCAATACCGACACTAAATTTCCATACTGTATATTGTATACACAATAATATTGCCCACAATCCCCTCCCCTCCCCCTCGTGACAAGTTCATCAATGTCACTTCTTCCCAAATCTTATGTGAACATTCCAATCTCTTTCACCATTACATAGGTACTCCTCCAGAGATTAGCCAAGCATAGATTGCATACCTCGCTCCATTCTCTTACACAGCTGAATCTTTTCACTACTCTTCTCTCGTTCCGCTGTACTGTCTATTCATTTACGACAAGTGTAACTTTTCCCATCTTCCCATTCATTAATTCACCACCTTGTAACCAAGCAACGTGATGCAACTATAACATGTTGGACCCATATTTGAAAGGTCCCAGGTTCATTCCTTGGCTCTGGCCATCCTGATTTTAGTTTTCCTTGGTTTCCTAAAATTGCTCAAGACGAATGCTATGATGGCTCCTTAACCTGGACCATGGCATATTCCTTTCTTATTTTCTGTCTGTTAAGGTTGTATGATACCGTCCCCTGGCCTTACTGTCGATGAGACATGAAGATCATTATTAAAAAAACAATCATATGTCCTGACTAGCCGTTCCATTCTTCTTTGTCTTTCAAAAAGTTCCATCCCAGTGCCTTCATTATTACTGATGACTTGAAGTTCCGTTCATCCTCACCAGCTGGCACCTTTCTTCTCCAATAATCCTTAACCCAACTTGCTGCCCTTCATTTAACCGTCTTCAGTTCCCAAATTTCTTATCTCGTATACTGGTCCCATTATGCTGTTTTTTTTTTGTCTTAGTATTGGCAATACCATTGTACCCTTCAGTACTCATCCCAGCATTCCCAGTGCCCTTCGTCCTTCAAACCTGTTTTCTCTTCACTAAGCCACCCTGCAACAATACTTCTAGGTACTGTACTTACATTCTGATGTTTCATTTATCTCTTACCCATCATATTGGTAAGTATTAATACTCTTCACACGCTTCCTTGTATTCTTCCCTAGGTCTAACATAGTCTTAGTCACATGTAATTGTGCTCTCCTTAGTCCACAATTGTATCGTGTTATTATCACATCCTACTATGTGTCCCTTCAATGTACCTCCGCATATTACATAGCACACAGCCATAGAAAAATCCTATTTTATTACCTATCACCAAACCCCCGTAATTTGCCATTATGATGAACACTTGTCTCTATCACCTGAGAAAGTCCCTGATTCTTTGCACTTCCCACTTGTCTACTAGCAAATCATCTAAGTTCCTCAATAATACCCTGCCTATGCCTAGTTGTTGCTGCAGGATTCACCGGTGATGGTATCCCACTGTCACATGCAATGTTCTTAAACTAACCTCCTTCAATGCACTGTCGTCCATGTCAGTCAATATTATGTGACCGACTTGGCCATGGTTTTGTTGTGAGTTTGTCTTTCCATTTCACAATCACATCCTGTATGGTCGACTTGGACAACTTCAGGAGGGTTGATGTCACCTTGACGGATTGCCTACTGATGTGCAACCAAACTGCACCACGTTTAAATTTTTCAAGTACTTTTCTGCACCCATTCTGCTCTGAACAGCATTGAGTCAACGTTCTTAACAGCAGCTATGATGATACTTTAAATATTAGTGTATTTTTGGGCTGTCAAGATGTCATTTCATTATTTGCCTATAGTGTATGACTTAAATGTTCATTCAGAGAAGTTCTGCGCCCAAAATGTTAATTAATTTTCTGAATTTTTATTTGTATTTGAGGCACAATTTTTGTTAAGTTAAAGTATTGTGGTTATATTTTTGAGGAACCAGAATACATTTATTCATTTATGTATTTGAAAAAAGGGAACTAAACTGTAGTTTAGAGGTTGGTAATGAGTGTGCAATGTGTTAAATGGTGGTCAAATACAAAATGATAATAAATAATGCTGTTTCATAGAAGACTGTATTTCCTAGGATTCAAGTCTGAATGGGCAGCAGTGAAAGACCAGATGTTGTACATTGGTGGCCTTGGCAAAGAATGGACTAATCATCAAGGAGAAACTATTAATTTAAATCCATTGTGGGTGAAAAGTGTCAGCCCTACAGGCGAAGTGAATCATTCAAATTGGCGTGACAATTACATGACTCTTAGGTCTGCTCTTGGAATCGAGTTCCCAGGTAGGTATTGTAGCAGTTGTTATAGTGATTAATTTACTAACTTTATGAAAGAAGGGCATTATATTAGTTTTTTGTTACAATACAATGACAGTTCCACACAGGGGTGCCTATCCTCCCCAAGATCCAATGCGTAATTCCCCCCCCCCCCCTCCAAAAAACTCAAAAAACGAATTTACTATGAGTTGCACTTCAGTACTGGAGAGATATTTAGGCTACCATTTCGTAAAAACAATAGTAAACAAATCCAACTGCTCTGGTTTTTAATAGCCTACTTTGTAGGTAATATCAAGATAGCACTTGTACAATCATGAAAACATTTTTTCTTTATGATTAAACATTTTATTTTAAAAAAATCCTTCCCCCACCACCCTCCAAAAAAATTCAAAACACACAACTTGCGCAATGATTCCCCTTGTGGGCACCCCTGGTTCCACAGTGTCAGACATAAAGTTCAGAAAACTTACTTATTATATTTTGCAGTTATTAAGTAGGCCTACAGTATTTTTCTTGGGAGTTATATAATATTCTTAACATGATTTAAAGAAGCAAGGAGTGAAGAACGTTTTGTGACAAATGCGAATGCCTCTCGTAAAACTCTGCAACACTTTCATTTTTCTTAATCTATGACAGTTGTTTTTCTGTGCAAACTGAAGGTTAAGACTTGTGTGTAATATTTGTGTTAGGGCCTGTGTTCATTCTAACTCACCCTTAATGGTATGTAACTTTGTGTATTTTGCTGTGAAGTGAAAGTAAAAAGTTATAACAGTTTAGACCAAGATAGACCAACAAAATGAGTGACGAGGAACAGGTTGATTTTACATATTTTAAGCACATGGTTAGTTCAGAACCTTCAAAAATGGATCAACCACTTGCTGTATTATTGCAGAAATTTGAGGAACAAAATTTAAGATACTAAAAAATTAACTAACAGAGCAGATTTCGGGACAGGGTTTGAAACTAAAAAACAAAATGACCGTGCAAAGCAAAAAGATTTTACACATTTAAAAGCAAAATTGCTGAACAGAGGTTCAGAATAGACGAATTAATTGAAAAAATAGATAAATGTAAAGCTGGCTGAGAATATAAGATAAACAAATCAAAGGTTGCAGATGGCCAAAATATTTTGCGTTGGGGGGGGGGGGGATAGAAAAACAAAGCAATGGTAAAGTTGTGTTCTAAAAAACAGGTAGGTGGAGATTCGTCAACAAAACAGTGTAAACATAAGGGAGACAAATTCACTGAAAGGAACAAACAGTATTTAAGAAAAGGCAAGCTAAACGAAAGAACTGTAGAAATTATTTTATTGAGGAAGAACAGAAAACGAAACTAATTTTTACTTCTAGCATAAGTGAACAGTGCAATGTGTTGTTGTGATATTGTTTTGGGAAGAGGTTGTGACAAAACTATGCTCAGGGAATTGTAATAGGGAAAGAAATCAAAACACAATCTTGATAGAGGTACTTGACAAGGGTTCATCCCAAACAGAAACTGAAAAAAGGGGAATCGTATTGAGAACCATTAAAAGTGGGGAATAAAAGTATAGGGAGATGGACAAGGATATTTGCCAACTTGGTTAGGACTGTACTGAGGCTATGAAAGTAGTGCAGGAAGAGATGGAAAATGAGCTGTAATAATAAAACATTGCTTGCATGTGGTATCCCAAGAGGGTACAGGGCAAATAACCACCTCCTCAATCCCCTACCAATCCCCTCCTAAACTTTCCAACCCCCCCCCCCCCCCATCACCAACACCAGCTTCTCCAAAAGTAAATTCCACTCCCTCACCGACCTCTCAAGCATTGACTGTCTACTCTGCTCTGTTCTGCCCCTCATCACCTGATTTAGGTATAGGCTGGAGGATTTGTGTTAAGTGCACACATATTTTCTAATAAGGTGTTGGAATAATTTTAATTAATATAGAATGGTAATGTTATATTTATGTTTTTAAGAGTGGAATGATATTACAGGAAACAGCTGATGTTAATGATAAGCATCTTAATATAAAGCATTTTGCTAAGGATCGTCATATCAAGAGTGAGCTGCCCTCCTCCCGGTAGCCCCTGTTGTTGCATGAGGAGGGATTCTGAGAGGGTGCCTGAGATGATACCCAGTAGAGTGAGTGTGTATGGTCCATTATTTTTTGATATCTCATTGACCGAGGGTTTTCTGGTAGTCAAGCATTTAATATATTGTACGTTTGGCTAACCAGGCCATGTAACCAAAAGTTTTATGAGGGTTCCTTAGTAATTTGATGCTGTAACAATTGCCGAGAGGTCTGTATTATAATATATAGTTCCACGAAAAAAAAATTTATTTGACTTTTTTTTTCTAAGCATAGGCCTATGGCAAATGAGGACTTATTTTTTGACAATCTTTAAAAATAGTGACACGTTCAAACACCGAACATTAAAACCATTTTTTGGTTTACAAGAGTGTATCAAAGATTCATTTTCCAAATCACCAAAATTTATAAAGTGTTTTGAGGGTTATGATGGCTTGTGCAGACTAGTTTTTTTATACAGATCCACACTTGTTTTTGTTGTTTGTTGTCTAACTTTTGACATTTTGAGGAATTACTTAGAAAGAATCGTCTGTTTCTTCCTAAGAAGTTAGGGGGAGGGGGTGTTAACTGTGAAGCCTATTACACACTGTCATCTTTCTTGTACGTGAATGTGAGCATTAAAGGGATACAAGAAAGTGGACAGTAGATAGATTTCTAGACAGTGTCCTACAAAATTACAGCAACTGTTTCAGTATTCCTCCCGTATCTTCTTTTATCCACCTGTTAATTTCAAAATACTTTGTCTTTGTGAGTTATTTTGTTCAAAAATAGTTAAAAATTTGTTTATGTTCGACTTGTGCAAGAAACATTTTGGAACCTGTGAATTCATTGACTGGTGCTGTAGTTGTGTTTGTGTTATGAATGGTGTGGGCCTGTAAAAGTGATTTATAAGCCATATTAAGAAACAAGTGAGGGCCAAGTTTGTGATTGGCTGGGAAGAACTGCACAGTTGTAGTCAGTGGCATATCCAGAGGGGGGAGGGCCAAGGGGGCCAGCCCCTCCCCCCCCGAAACCGAAACTCAAATTTAAAAATATAAACCTAATGCTGCATTGTTGTAGAGTACTTGTTTAGACTAGCGTAGTTGTCCCAGCAGTGATGACAATGGCGTGAGTGTAAACAACACGAGTGTCGGTGTGCGTAGGCCTGAATCGAGCAAAGATATAACAAATCTGGCGACGAGGATGAGATGTGGCAAAAACAAGTGTTTCGTAAATTACGGGAAAAGATTTGACAGTTATGGTGGGTTTTGTTAGCGGCCGGGACGTTCGGTAAAACAAAGACGGGTTTGGTTCGTATACCACACAATAAACATGTCGTTCGGGAAAATCGAAGAGTTCCGGGAAGAAGATGGCGAGTTTGAAAATTACGTGGAAAGGATTGAACACTATTTTAAGGCTAACAAAGTGAAAGATGAAGACCGATGCAGTTTGTTCTTAACTCTTATCGGACCCAAAACGTACACTGTGTTACGAAATTTGTGTGTGCCGGATAAGCCGGGGACTAAGTCTTATGAGGAATTAACGGGAATTTTGTTGTCTCATTACGCACCCAAGAAAATTATTATTGCAGAACGGGTGAAATTGCTACGCCGGAAGCAAAAAGATGGGAAAGTGTGTCCGAATATGCAGTGGCCTTGCAGAAACTGTCTATGTCGTGTGACTATAAGCAATTTCTTAATGAAGCGCTGCGGGACACATTTGTGAGCGGGTTAAGTAATGAGGACATGGTGCAGCGACTGTTAATGGAAGAAACGTTAGACTTTCAAACGGCATTGGAAAAGGCACTGATAATGGAGGCTGCACTTAGACAGGCAAAGGTGTTTCGCCCGACAGGCGTGGAAACGCAACCGACGTATCATCGGGATGTTACTTCAGCGGAAGGGACGTATGCAATCGGGGGACGTCCCCCAATAAGGATGAGTGGACAGTCAGGTACTAAACCTAGGTCAGTTAGTGGGCTACCAAAGAAATGTTTTAGGTGTAACAGTGTGGAACACTTGGCGTCAAAATGCCCCTTTGTTAGTTATGTTTGCCATAAGTGTAGCAAGAAGGGCCATATACAGAAGGCCTGCCGGAGCAAAAGTGTAAATAACATTCAAGAGGGATATGTAGTGCATGAGGAAGAGCGGGAGCATCTCGATGGACTCGGAGAGAGGAAGCTGATGAGTGATGATTTTACAGG
>PNEQ01002749.1:14530-33580 GCA_003012365.1 Medauroidea extradentata | reverse complement strand
ACTGGCAGATGGCCGGGATGGCAGGTGTCACACGTTGGTGTCAAGTTCACACATGCCCTGCCACTGTCACTGATCTGCCACACACACTCAAGTATCGCACATCTGCCATTACCAACCAGCGCACACCTGCCACTGACACACTCTGCGAACACCTGCCGCGACCAGGTGCAACTCCACCTGGCCTGTGGCCTGGTACGACATACGTCCCCCTCCTGAAGACGACTGGTCACGGCGGGTGTGTGCATTCGCTATGTATTCTTCTGCTGGTGTCGCCCCCGACGACTGAACACTAGGGTCTGCTGTGGGTCGAAGTCTCCGGCTTCATCTCCTCAGTCGTCGGGTGGTGCACAGCAGGTCTGCTGTTTCTGTCGTGGGCGAGGTCGTAGGTTGTAGGGCTCCCTTCGGTGTCAGTTGGTATGGATCGAGAGAGTAGACATTGGGGTGCCTGCTATCGGTAACACCAGCATGTCCTGGGATGTTGTGGTCTTTACGTCCTGACGTTCTGCCACTGGCGTCTGTATAGTAGGCGCCCATGATTGAGGGCCACCAACCATGTCCCACTCTGGAAAACGGCGAACACGAGGACGAAACCAGGAAGGTGCTCGGCGTCTGCATTTCCGTTCGTTCCTCGGTTCGGGGTTGACCCCTTCTTCCTGCTGGCCATTTGTGCTAAGCTCGGACGAGTGTAACTGGGGTTGCCTGCTGCGTCGGCATCGTGGTTGGCATTGAGGTGACTCTTCTGGTTCCTCAATGTGTATGGTAAAAATCGTACTCTCTAGTCGCGCATCCAGTTCCCACACTTCCCGGACGATGGGTTGGAGTCTCGGCTCATCCTCATCAGGCATGGTCACTATTGGTTCGGCTTCCTGTGGTGGTGTTGACACCAGGCGTCGACGGGAGAAGTAACGCCAGTCCCGAAGTCTTGTCACATCTGCTTTGTGAGTGTTTGTCACTCTCCTCTTGGAGTGGTGTCTCAGTTTGTGGGTGCTCAGCTGATATGGTTGTCTGAAGTAGGTCGGAGAAAGCAAAGACATCTTTCCGTTCATCCAAGAGAGCTTGTATCACTGTCCTGTATTTGGCTGGGACCTCGTCCAGGTCACCCAGGTGAATTGTGTGTTGGTTGGTATTCGGCCCCCGGTCGACAGCATACACTGTTCGTCGTTACCCGATTCCCACGTGTACCCTCTTCGCCGCGACCTCTATCACTGCTGCTTGTTACTGCAGCCATGGTTGCCCCAGCACGACGGGCTCTTGTAGGCCATCCACGACCAAGGCTTCGATTTGAGACGTCTGGTCGTGTATCCTGATCGTCAGGTTGGTTACGCCCTGTGTGGCACTGTGCTTCCCTCTGGTGGCCAGCTGTAGCATGCAGGGTCCAGGTCGGATCTGTGATGGATTAACGAGCGTGGATGCGACGAACGTATGGCTGGCGGCAGTATCAACTAATGCAGCAGTTGGTTGATTGTTGACTTCGATCGGGATGCAGAGTAACTGATCCTCCTCGACGGTTAACTGTCCCAAAAATGGCTCTGAGTCTGTGTTGGTCGAGGTCAGGTGTGTCTGGCGATTGACAGTGGGGAGGTCAGCAGTTGGTCTGCCTCCCCGCCTTAGGCGTTTCCCGACGGCGGGCATGTGGCATTCCTAACAGGGCAGTCCCGGTGCCAGTGAAACGTGTTCGTTGGGCAGGTGTGGCACTGTGGCGGTCGAATGTCCTGTCGCATGAGTTGTGGGGCGGATGCAGGATCGGCAGACAGCTGCGCCTCAATCGCGAGTTGTCTTCGGCCCGTTGGTGTGCCGCTATCGCACCTATTTCTGGTGATGGGCGCCTCCTCGTCCGATCGTCCTAGTGTCTGTAATAGACGTCCCATCGGCCGATTGACGGCCCTGTCTGCGAAGATTGCTCGATGAACGTATCCCTCCACACTTTCACCATTCACTTCTGCCAAAAATGGTTGGAGTTCCAGTCGCAGACGCGGGGTTATGCTGCTAAGTGCGTCCTCCGGTGGCGTGGTTGGATAGATGCGCCGGAACAGCCGGATTTTCGTGGCTATGAATCTCTCTGTCGATTCTGTGTCCTTTTGTCGTTCACTATAAAATCTCGCTTGACAGTCTGCTATAGCCTCCGCAGACCCGAACCGATACCGTAAGCTATTCACGAACTCGTCCCAGGTCATTGTTGCATGTCCCCATATTCTCCACCAATCATTTGCGGCACCATGCAAGTTGCTAATCACATGATCATCCCACTCATCGTACACTACGCAGTAACGTAAACACCGTGTTTCGCACTGCTGCAGAAACTGGTCCACGTCCTCGTACATGTGTCCAGAGAACTTGGGAAGTTTCATTATGTCCCTCACTCTGTTGGCGGGTTGTCGCGACAGCTCGACGCGCTGTCGTTGAGGCGCTGGGACAGGGGTGATAGGGTGTTTGGTTTGTAGTTGGTGACATATGACCTTGAAGCAGAGGAGGGGGCCTCAATGACACACAAGTTGCACAAGCGAACACGCCCTCACCGAACGTGACAAGTTCTGTGGCGTGCGAACATCTGCGGTGGCGTCTTGTTAGACAAGTAACACAAGTGGCCATCTCCTTCCCTTGTCTGTCACATGTTGGCTGTGGTCGATAAGCTTCTCCACTTTCACGCTCGGGTTCCCCTTCCGGTTCTCCATGGCACATGTGCAGCACTGTTCCAGTACTTCTCCGAAAAGTAAATCAGGGAAGGCTGGTAATCCACACCTAACACACTCCTTGCTGCTCATTGTGTGCGATGGTTCGATTTGTTTCTAGATCTAGTGCAGTATTGTTTCCTGCTGTCGCTGACGTGCGGGCTGTAACGTAGCTGGCTAAACAATGCCAACTGTGGCGATCCTGTAGTGAAATGTCGTCTTCCAGTCCTTCTCTGCGTAGGTTGTACGTCGATTTACACTGCGATATTCACGCCCCATGTTGGGCGCCATGACGCGGTGTCCGGTGATAGTGAGGTAGGAATGGAGCTACGTCGGAATGCTCTGGGCGCCACCCGGTTAAGCGTGTAGCCGGGAACACGAGGCTCGATGGGTCGTGGTCTGTTCGTGCCGGCGTGCCCCTCTCTCACCTGGCGAGTCGAAACAACTGCGGATTGGAAAAAGCAGGGAGGACCTGGAGAAAACTACACCTTACATGGACACTTATGGGGCGGTCCACAACCCCATACCCTTTTTTAAAAATACACTAATTATAATTTCAAGTAGATACCGTATTTGTTCCAAAGTAGCGTGATTTATTACGAAAAAACTTATAAGTACAGTAGTTTATGTTGTGGATGATCAATCAAAACTTTGAAGAAGACTGTAAAATAAATAGTACCACATCGGTAAAATAGACATATGTAGTGTAAATTGTTAGTTACTGTTAAGTTTGATAGAATTTTGAACTTTTTTCTACTTTTGTTTTTGTATCATGTGCACATAATAATTACATTTTATTCTACAAAGTTTTATAAACATAGGTTGTAACACTGTAGGTTTTGCATGTTTTGTGGGAGTACGAGATAAATGTATTTGTTTTTTTTTTTTCTTTCACGTATTTGTATTTCTGATTATATTTTAATTTCATATATACATGCTGATGTTAATTTTAACAAGATCTGGAGCATATGTTTAACTCCAGGAACAAATTCAATTAATTATTTAAGTTTTAATTAGTGTGGGAATGTGTTGTGTTGCTTTGGGGACTCTAGGAAAAAGCATACATTTTTTGTGGGCGCGATAGTTTAGCTTTATCCAGTTATGGCCGGTTGGCTGGGTAGCAACAAGCCGAGGTCTCCGTCAGTATTGCGCAACTAGGTTTTGCAAGACGCCCAATAGCGAGGAGGCGTGTTATTCATTTTGTCTCTAAGAGGGTGGTGGGAGCGCGGTAGTGAACGTCAGGCGAGAGGGACGCTAGCAGCGACGCGCTTGTTTTTGGGAGAGTTGTTCCCCGATATTCGAAATGGTTGGATGCTGGTAGAGTTGTTCCCCGACCCTCTGAAAGGGATGTCCGGATTCTGATTGGGTGTAACCCCGGTCCACGTATTTGAAAATCATGAAGAAATTAGTGTAGGGCAGGAGCCCAAGTATGTAGACAACTTAATTGGAGTGGCAACTTAACATGCACAGGTAACGCCCACGGTCGTTATTTCTTTCAAACAGATTTCGAACTCGTTTGAACTCTACAAAATTGTTTTTTCCGCCTGTGTATTTGGCCATTAGGGCGTCTGGACGTGGTTTTTAACACCCAGTATTCTTCTTTCATTTATTAAGATGTGGGAACTTTAAGATCTTAATTGCACAGCCTAAGTTTATTACAAGAAAATTGGTAAAAGTACATGAACAAGTTTGGCTTGCGACAACTGGCGGCAAAAGTGCAGCAAGAGTACGAGATTCGACAGTGAGAGCTAGCCGGTGCGCGATAAGGTAACTAATATGGAAAATGCTTCCTTCCAAATAGGTCTACGATTAGTTTTTTTTTTTTTTTTTTTTTTTAATAAATGGCATAAATTAAATTTTTGCAGAATTTCAAAATTTTAAATATGAATGTAAATAAACACATTTTTGTCGTTAGTATTAATTCATTCTTGAACATACAGTGACTTGTACCTAACACACACAGCTGCTAGTCTGTCTGCTGCACTGTACTCATTTAGTGTGGATTTCAAACGTCTTTTTAGTATTTTTATTTTTAATCACCATTGTTCAGTTACTTCCATGTTGCATCGCATCAGTTATGCTATGTTATGTATCTTTCTACTGGATAATGAAAAAATATGGGAACAGTTATCGCAGATAACATGTTTCTGAAGGATAATAATGTTTTATCTATGTTCTCACCATTTGGCCAGTGCTGATTTGTCCCATGTAACTTTCATATCTGTTTTATTAAGTGTTTACGCGTACGTACTAGTTTGTGCTGCGCGAAGATAGACCCTCTTGCCGGCTTGGCGTCAGTAGCCCTAGTGGAGTCAGTCAGAGCATGACGCTAAGAAGAGATGGACGTGTTAGTCCACCCCGGGTCCTACACCATTTTATGCTAATCATTTCATTTTCAATGGTTAAGTTTTGATTTTACCAGAACCTTTTTATTGTTTTCGACTTGGGGTCTCCTCACCCCTTGCTGGCCACAAGTCCAGGGGCTCAGTTTGATAAAGTAATATTCATCTAAGCCTTGTGCAATTTATTTTCCACATCACCTACTGAAGGGGTGTTGGCTCCAGATCCGCTCCCCTGTTACTGGACTTCTAAACAGTCCAGTTATTTTGCTTTTTATGGTGAGTAAGCTCTCTCTCTCTCTATATATATATATATATGGATCCCAGTCTTATATTGAAGTAATAGTTTCTCATCCCGTCCTAGTGACGCTTAGTGTATTTCAAGTACGAGTGTGTTGTGGCGTGGAGACTGACCCTGACAAGTGTTAGAAGAATTAATATTTGGAGGGTGCTATAACCAGCTGGTAACGTAGCCTGCCCCGTGGTCTTTGACCTATCGACCTTGGGATCATCACTATCATCGTCCAAGGAGTTTTCACCGCGGCTTCTGCCATGTATCTTTTCCCACCATCCAACTCGTTTCAGCTCTCCCTGCTAGCCGGTCTATTCCCCTAACCTTGTCACCCACATTCTGTCCAACTCACCTACCGAGTCATTGTTATCACCATCTTTCCCATTTATCATCTTCCCAGCCCAGCAGCCCCAACTTCGTCAACCGACAATGATGAAAAAGCTTACCTACATCAGTTTCTTGTAGGGATGAAAATAATTGGTAAACACACTTAATTATTTATGTTTAATTTCATTGTATTTACTTTTGTCTATTAATAAAGCAACTTTTCAGTATGGCGACCTAAGTTTACTACTAACTGTAATGTATTTCAAATACTTATAAAGTGTAAGAGAGACATTTATTTCTGTTCCCATGTGCTGTAAGATAAATCAAGTGATAACATTTTACAGTTAGGTTTTACGCATTGGTGGTAACGGCACTGTAAGTCTGAGAAATAAAGAGATGATATACGTGACAGTTAGTAAATTTATTTTTCATATTTAATGTTCTCTAAATAGGTATATGGTAATAAGTTACACGGAAAATTGAATATGTCATAACATATACAATAAACAGAATTGGAATGAACATAAATGCTGAAACAATACATTAAAGGAGATGTTGTCGAGTTGCTTACTAAGATTGCACATGTCTGAAAAATTCTCCACCTTCAACCTGTCACAAAAATAACTGTACATCACGGAACTCCTCGAGTGAGAAATGAAAAGCAAATTTACGGTTTTCTCTTTCTTCCGTCTGCTTACACCCTCCATCTACAGCAAACTCCCGATTATCTGTCCACCGATTAATCTGTTTTCAAATTATCCGTGCAGCATTGTTTAACATTGCAAAAACAATAAGTTTTTGTAAAAAAACTTTTATGAAAACATAACAGTGTCAAAATTTCCACTTAAGAATGAAATGAGATATCAACATCACTTTTTCTCATGTTTACTGTGCACCCCGGACCTTTTTTTAATAATTTTTGTGAAAAGGGTGCGAAATATTGTATTTGTAATAAATAGAGACCTGAACTTTTCGCGATCGCGAAATCGCGTCGTGAATCCACGAATTTCAACGATTTTACCGTTTTTCGCGAATTTTTAACAATTCCTGAAAGATTCACGAAATTTGGGGTTTTACCGACTCTAAACCTATTTTTTGTTGTGGTCGTTAAATTATAGAAAAAAATTAATTATAATCTTGATTGTATCCAAGTTTACGGCATTCCAACAAAGAAACTTACCTAAAATGTGTTCGCATTTCGCTTATTATTCTGCCCAAGGGCAGAGAAATAGCTTACGACGCCGGTAAAACTAAATCCAGCGGCCAGCCATGTATGTTGATGTGCTCTGGCCCGAGCAGGCCGTTGAGGTTAAGTTCGAGATTACGCGGGAATTAAATTTAGCGGTTGTTCACGTAGCAGGAAAATATATATTTCGCTAGTATCAATACTGCGTTCGTTATAATAATATATATACATATATATACATATATAAATATATATATATATATATATATATATCGGTAGTTCATTGGATCAATATTACCGACGTAACTGTAGCGTAATTGATTTTTTTTTTACCGTTTTTACAAACGCGAAAGTTTTGCTATCACGAAAAACAGTGTGCTCATGAAGGCGAAGATGGCGGCGGCCTATGTTTACGTTTAATGTTTGTGAACGCAATCTCGCCTTTGACGAAGTCTGTTTTTGGTTTTAAAAACGTGATCAGTTTATATTTGCGACTTCGTAATATACTGCTGTAAGTTGCATTTAATTACAAACGGTCTGTCAATCAATTTGTGCAGGTGGGCACGGCAAAATCAGAAACAAGGTTCATCAAGCTGAAATGAAACAAACACTCCAGCGTGTTGTTTCGCTGGCTGTCGATAAACTACAGGAGTCAATGTCTACAGACCCTTGTAAAAAGACATTTGAAGTGGTGGACAAGCTGTTTAATCCTTCAAGTGTTGTGCTGAATGACATAAATGACAACTTGATCACTTCATTCCAAACACTTCCTGGAATGAAGGTAGCAGGTCTAACATCAGCCGATGTTGCTCGCAGCTACACAAGATTCAAGGAAACAGTGAAAGTGGAGTCAGAAAAGAAGCAGCCTGATGTGGTTGAAATTCTGCTATCGATGAAATATGATTTTCCTGCTTTCGTATGTGCAGCACTGAGAGCTGTTTGGCTCCCTTGCTCCAATGTGGATAGTGAGAGGGGTTTTTCACTATATGGTTCAGTTCTGGCTGACAGGCGGCACAATTTACTTGAGGAAAACACTGAAATAATGACCATGATTTCCTTTAACAAATCTATGTAACTTAAAAAGTGTTCAAAAACAAAAGCTTGTTTCAATAACAACTCAAATTCAGGTTTAGTGTAGGGTTAATGTACATTGGTAAGTTGTGAAAATTTGTGTTGATGAGAGAAAGAATTTTTACTGCGGTTTCCATTAACGTGTTTGAGTGCAGACAGTGATTGAATAACTAACTTATGTAAGCCTATGTCTACAGATGACAGTGATTCGATGCAGTACACTACTAGTAATTATACATATTGAAAGGTAAGTTGGTTATTTTATAAATACATATCATTTTGCAATTAAAAAGGAAAAAAAATTTTCACCGCTTTTCATGTATTTTTTCACCACTTTTTAACATTTGTTTCACCATTTTTGAACTACTTTATTTACCGAAAAGTTCAGGTCTCTAGTAATAAATCCATAATTGGTACAGTGTTTCAATGAGTTTTAAATAAAAAATTTTTTTATGCTGGCAAATGTGCTGTTTTGGGTTATCAGTGTGTCCCGAATATCCATGTGTTGCGCTGCATTAATTAACACGGATAATCTGTAGTTTACTGTATTTCCAAAAACAAAAAAATGTTTCACACTTACTATATTTTGACTTGAATTTTTCTATGTATAGTAAACAGTCCATTGCAAGATTATTCTTTAGAAAAAAAATTAATTCACCTCTAGAAAATTAGTGGATAGCAAAATTGGCAAGATGGTTATGGTTCATAAGTACGCACTAAATTTTTTTACGTCATTTGACTGAATGATTTTCAATTGTAGATAAGTTTAGCTTAAACAATTATTGGGATCTTGATGTATGTGTTTGCCTCAGCCAGCTGCGGATTGACTCCAATCTCTTCCAGATATGAGAATACTACGACAATCAGTTGACGGGAGGGACACTGTCAACTCCCACTAGACACGTAACTATATCGTCACTGCATCTGGCGCAGCTTTCTGTCCTAAATTATCCCTCCCCAACACTTTCAGCATGCGGCAAGACAGCTCATCGTACTGAAACCAACCTCTAGGACTTCTCTTAAGTTCAAATGTGCTGCAAAATAAAGAAACCTCACAATGAAAAACCAACAAAATTTACTAGAAAATCCTACTGGAAACAGAAGCAAACTGAAAACACTTGCCGGCCATAATAAATAAATTTCACACCTAAATGTGATTCTGCCCTAGCAGAAATCAGAAAAACTAAGATGATAACAGAACCAGCGAAAAAACGTAAGTTAGCAAAACAGCCAGCCAGTCAACCTTGTGTAGTTCCAGCATTGTCTCACTGGCCTGAAGGCTGAATAACGAAGTTTTAACGGATGGCCGTTCATGACTGAAGGTTACGTACTTCAATGGCTTCAGGACTGAGGCCGACAACCTGAAGCCACTGCTGCAGTGACAGGATGTGCTTCTCGATGGGTAGTGCATCCTTCCGCAACTTGGTCTTGGTCACCAGCTGCCGCGCGTATAGCTTTATCAGCTTCCCCTGAAACACAAACACCACTTTCAAGTCATCTGATAACCTGTCATTTACATGACATGCTTCAGTGCAAGTTTAATAACTTAAAGTCTGGACTCAATGCTAAAGAGTTAGTCACGGAAGGGCTAAATGCCTCTGTAATGTAAATGGTTAGGCTCCAGCCATCACACGTTTACCATCGTGGTTTAGTTTATACATAAAATAAAATAGCTTCTGTTATAACATTATGTTATTTTCATGAAAATCATGGTGTTTCAGAAACAGCATCATAGCGGTTATAGTTGGCAAATTAAAACAATGTTAAATTCAGCGATTTAGTTTCCAACGTAGACCAAAATACAATTCCTATTAGTCACACTTCATAAACTATGAAGTGCATGAAAATAATTATTAAAGGTTATAATTTCCACACATTAAGAAAATAATTAAAAAATAATTAATTTTTACATTGCCTAGTTTCAAACAGTGAAAAATGAACTTATACCTAATAAAATTTTTTTCCTCCCACACAATTTGTTAAAATAAACAAATAAGTACACAAATAATGAACACTATGTATAGATTTCAATGTAGGCCTACTTAGAAGTATTGTTTAAAAAGTGAAATAAAACTTTTTTATTATTATTTTTGATGACCGTTTTCAGAGGTGTTCACTTCACTGTCAACCTATTAAAAAAATTGAAACTGTATCTTTTAAAACTACAAAACTGCATTGCTCAAAACTGTGCAAAATTTAATATTTTTAAAATTCTATATGAATTTAACTCTTTACTCAAAAATGCTTTAGCAAAGATTGGTTTCATCTACTTTTAAATACGAGACTCTGTATAAAACAGTTCAATTAAACTAATAAACAAACCCTTCTGTTCTAGTTTTAAATTTTATCGAGATAACGACAAATGCTTTCCTCCTATAGTGCCTACTAAAAACATATCAGCTAAAGTTTTCCTAGCCCACCAGAGCAACGTACTTGAATAAGTACAGGTTTAGAAGACAACAAGCAAAGCTAATTTTCTCTATATAGTTTTCAGTGAGCTCTTTGACTTGTCACTATGATTGCAACCACTGCTGGGTAGGCCTACTGACAAAAAGTACACCTCGTCAGCGAACTCTTTGAACTACCATCTACAAGTGAACTACACAGCCTATTTCCTCACGTTATTCCTCACCAAACATTTCGTCCTTATATCTTTCAAAGTCTAACCATTCAGTGATCTTGAAAACAAGCCTTATATCTAACAGATTCATTGGGTAAATGAAAGTACTGACTAGCTACTTGCTCAGAAAATTATCTGTATAGTGTGGTTGACTACAGCAACGCATGACTGTAGGTTAAGTATTTCACAGGCTAGAAATTGTTTCTTCCTACTTGAATTGAAACACTTTTTGGCATTTTTATACCAATCTACAAAACGAACATACACACTTCAAACTATGTCATTATATTTTTCAAAATTTTACACAAGATATTTGATTTTTGAGCCTCTCAAAATGACTAATAACGATTTTCCAGATAGCCGTATCTGAGAAAATACCAACCGCATTCAAAAAACACACAGTTAGAAACATGTGTTGAAATTTTAAAAATACTTAACACAAATAAAGGTCACCACTTACAGTCCTAACGAACACAAAATAATAGTAAAGCAACATGTGCCAGTGGGGTGCTTTACATGTATAAACAATCCATACATGCATGCATGTATTCATGCTTACATAAGTACCTACAGTACAAACACACAGACGCACATACATATATATACACCCATTGGTTGCACTCTTAGGACTCCATTGGTTTTGTGTGTCACACACATACACGTATTCTACCTAGGGATTATCTTGTCAGCTTAGATTGATGGATTTTTCTATTAATCTGAGAATAGAAAGAATATTTTAAATTTTTCAAGTCTACAGGACGTAGCGTCTGAAACTGCTGTAGCCACTGTATTCACTCACGTAAAATAGTAATTTACTATTAGCTGTCACCAGTTACAAATAACGAAATAAAGGTTGAAACAATTTAAGAAAATATGTTAAGCTTTTGACAATGTTTTGTCACGCCAAAAGTTTTGATAAACCAGCAAACATAAGTTATTGGGAGAAAGCATACGAAAATCAATAGATTGTAAGAATCACTTGCTCCTGAATCAAGATGAAATCTTCAAGGTCCTACACAGGTGGAGTGAACATGCCAATGGTATTCAAAAATAAACTAATGATTTTTGAAAAACATTTTAATACATAAATATAAAGATTTATTAAAGGACAACCGTTACAAAATCCATGCCATACTAGACATACTATCCTACAGAATTTACAAGTACGCAGACATAGTATACGACAACATGTCGCTCCGAGTCTATCAGAACTGTTTAATGGGTGCCACACATTGTCAATGTCTCCACTGTATAGGGCCTACATCGAAAACAATCTGTAACAACCTGCTGAGTTGGTTCCATTACTTCTTCACATGTTTTACCGTACCTTTTCAGCCTTATGTTCAGAGGCGGTGGGATTTGATCCATAGACAGTTGTCTTAGTAAATATTTGATTCATGATCTAACCATTTGAGCAATGAAAGCTGTTGTGTACATGCAAAGTTTAAATTTTGTGTACATTAATGGTAATAGTGTATATGTACAATAATGTTGTAGTGTAAATTTGTTTTAGATTTATAAGCAAATATGCCTCCATAGCAAAAAAACTATCATATGTAACAAAATATCACCAGGTTCACTAAGACAGAGTTAAATTTCTCCTAAAATTGTTTAAGATTAATTCAAATTAAATAATCTTGCATTCAAAACAAAAAACTGAGTTATTATTTGCATAAATTATATCTCACCCGGACATTACATCTAGCTATTGAGCATCCTGGTCATTTTCTGTGATGTGACCTAGAAAACATAGTAAATTTAGCTGGTTACGGTTCGTAAAATGTAAATGTACCTATTGTAAACACTTACCGACAACATAACCTACACAAATGCATGTGTCAGTTTCCAAATTAAAACACTGTAGATGTAAAATATTTGACATACGTTTAATTTCTTCAGTTACTTAAATTGAGTTTTAAAACTATGATTTGAATATGTGAACAATGCAAATATTTCATAGCAGGACTGGACACTATAAGAAAAAAACAGTATTGTCTCTTCTTATACAGTAACCCCACCCAACTGCACACCTCCCCAATTCTTTATGCTGTTCTTATACTGTACGCCACATTTTCACCTAGTTGCCGACACTGATAATAAATTTTTTTCTCGCTTGAATCACTTCTGTGTTCCCTTATTTGCATATCTATTGACTGTCTTTGACATATACTCACTACATATGGTCCGTACTAGACCACTATGTGTATGGTCACTTTATTATAAGTATAGGTGGGTAAAACTGTGGATTTTTCCCAGCAGTAATTTTAAACTGCTCTGGCAGAGCAATTGCTCTGGCCTGCGAGTTGCTCATATGGAACTGATGTGCTAGTAAACCAAACTACTATAGCGCCTGACTTTAACAGAGTAGTCTCACTGTCTCGTCTTCACATAAAACACTATATAATAAGAGAGCTTAGCTGAGGAACCAATGCAGAACCAAAATTGTGAACTTTGTTACGGTTTGTAAGGTTTTATGCTTAATAGTAAAAAATTAATGAAAAAAAAATCATAAAATCACCCCAAATAAAGAACACATGTACCGCAGTAAAAAAATTGTTTTATACACACCAAATTTAACATATTTTAAAGCTATACTTCATAACTAAATCATGCAATTTTAACTACCGCAAAAAATTATTACAAAAGAGTTTAAGCACATCACACAACTACACAAAATTTAAATTATTTCCATAATTTTGAATTTTTTTCCTAAATTACATTAAAGAAACACTTCATATACATCAAAATACAATAAACACAATTGTATAATGGCACTTCTCTCCAAATATATAAACTGCTCCAGAAAAACCTAACTAGTTGACTACGTGTCAAGGGAAGCAGTGCGAATGTCAAAAGCTCTGATACGTGCTGCACTCTTGGAGCTGTTTCACGAGACACGTAGGCTCAGAGCAGGGGGTTACAGCGTAAGGCTCCAGCCACGGAACTGTGGCAAAGTAGCAGTCGTGCTCGTTTCGGCACACCTTTCATTACAACTACCTGGTACAAACTTAACACTTCTGTATAATTTCCCACCATTACAGACTAATGTAGTGTAAACAGAACATCATGCACTGCTATCTTAAAAAACACTGTAACTTATAACTTAACTTTATGATTTTATAGATGGGTATGCATTACAGAGAGAGAGCTGTGGTGTTCAACTATATTAATTTTTTAACTGCATAATAGTGTACATTTTTTATTGAAATAATGGATTTAATTATTGTTTTAATGATAATTTGCAGTAAATATTAATGTGCCGCAAAACAGTAACAAATTACAAAAAATTTGAAAAGTCACCGAGTTAATAATTGCAGGATTAGTGCAACAAATCTAGTATGACTAACACAACATGAATAAAATAACTGACTAGCCATACTCAATTAGGACTGATAAAGTATAACAAATGTATGCTCTAATATTTAAGAGAGTGGTGGATTGTAGCAACTAATTCCGCAGAATTCTGCATGTTATATTCTGCATGTGTATAGCCACCCAGGTTTTTTTACATAAGTTGTTCTTGCATTAAATATTGCAATGAGCCAGCTCTCTCGAGAGCGTTGGGCTGGGTGGCCTGGCAGGCCGCGCTGCCTTCCACTCCCGAGCTCGCTACTTACAGCCCTGGCGACGAGACAGCAGACTGCGCCCCACCTCCTTCCCCTCCCCCTGCTCGCTAACTCCATTCCCGGGATGAGTCGGTGGATTGCCAGATTCAAAGTGCAGGGAGTGGAGAAGTGTGAGGAATACTGCCACATTCATCTGACAAGGTTAATTCTACTACAGGTTAGAAATACATATCATTGTCTAAAGTTTGGCACAGAGTAAACTTCTGCAGCTTGAGCGCTGGTATTGGTTATGGGTGCAAACTGACCAATCACAGTGGTTTCCTTAATTTTAAGTTACATAAAGTTGATTATTTAAAACACGAAATTGGTTTATTTTCACTTTAAAATTAAGTTAAATGACTTTCGTCTTTTCCAAGTATATTAAAATTTATTTTACTACAGTTGTGTATTTCTCTGGTCCCGTTCCGATAGCAGCGAAACTAGTGGCAAAAATTTTCCCCGTGCCAAACTCTCTCATAAGAAAACCATTTTCTTTCAAACCTGTATTATAACTAACCTAAGTCTGACTCTTGGCTGTTCAGGCCACCTAACACCAAGGCCATGCAACTTGGTTGCATGCTACATGTAGAACATGGTATTTCTGTATTGCAAGCAATATCATTGCTTGCGATGAGCCGAAAGTATTTGCTGGAGTCCAAGGCAAGAGGAACTTTCATGTAACATTGCATGGAATTAATGATAAAGCAAAGATAGAAATGGAGTTGGTAATGAAGTTACTCTCGATTTTATTGAAGATTATGGGGCAAAACGTATTTTGTGGGACAATAAAAATACCAATACAACAGAAAAACAGGTTTTGGTAAAACTAGGGCAAATACACAAGACTGATATTGAGCAAGTTATACACTGTTGCATTAATGAGTCCGACATTTAAAATACTGAGATTAACTCAAGGTTATTGCTAGTCTCACACTTGAATACGTTCACGATAGCTTGTGTCCTGTTTGATGATTTCAGGCTCCATCAATTCAGTAGATCTTCTAATCATCCTGATATATTCTTGTAAAATGTCTGAACAATGTCTCATCTTCAAGACAAACTCTCTTAGCAGAAATTTGGTGTTCTTCATTTTCGACACACAACAGTTTCCTTTTTCACCACCTTCTCCGTTGTTAGTTCTTTCCGTCACTTACCACTCTAAATATGTTGGCGGCAATTCTCTGCGTGAAAAAGACATACTCAATATTTCTGTACGATACAACCCCAAAAACTTTTACACGCCATAATACCTAAAGCATAGTGCCTAAAACTAACTAGCTCTGGCATAATGCCTAGCAGTGCAGTGCCTAATGGCTTAACGCCTAACAGCATAGTGCCTAACAATGCAATACCTAACAGTGTAGTGTCAAATGATGCAGTGCCTAACGGTGTAGTGTCCAATGATGCAATACCTAACAGTGTAGTGTCCAATGATGCAGTGCCTAACGGTGTAGTGTCCAATGATGCAGTGCTTAACGGTGTAGTGCCTAATAGTGCAATGCCTAATGACACAAAGCCCAAAGATGCAATGCCTAAAATTTGATTTCCTAATTAGTATGTCATATTTACCAATTGATTACACCAATTTTAAAGTAATGTCTTGTTACAGTTAAATTTGTCTTGTAGAGACACAAAATAACCAATAAAATTTTTACCTTCGAGAATGGTTTTGTATGATGGTTACACTTTTGGTAGCATGAGAGCACCTTCATGTACAATAGTTGCAACATTCTGTAACAGAGGTCGACAGTGTTAGGTTTTCAGACTGCTGGCAAACTGCAAGTTACTACATGAGATGTCACTAGTAGCACGTTTGTGAGGAGTGTAAATGCTGTCTTCTCTACGCATTCCATTCGACTGAGACAACTTGTGCTGGGAGGTTGGATGTACTTCATTTCTCCTTGGCATATTCTGGCCTATTCATCAGCCAGTAAGGCCCTTTAGACCAGGTATGGCAATATTATAAAAAAGTCACCAACTCGAGATAGTAAACTGTCCCCCTCCCCTTAAGTTGAAGCTGATGCAATGTCATAATTCTGTCTGTAAACTTACTTGCCTGTTACATTAGTTTACTAAATGGCCTTACAAAGAACAATTTCACAAGCTGGACACTGCTAACCTAAACTGTTTCGAATGTTCAAGCACTTGTCTGACCACATTAAAAGAAACAAGTTCTTTACCTAAATAATTATCTGAATTCATAAAGGAAAATTCGCTATTCATTCACCTTACTTCTTTTCCAACTCGCTACACTATTATAGGTGGTTCGGGATAAAGTGAGCACTCAAAAAAGCCCTGCTAAAGTTATATTTTCCTACAATTAGTACCTTTCCGCACGTAACGGCTAACAATGGGACAAGTCTGACCTCTTTAGACACATCACTTGATGTTTGTGCGCATAAGATAAATTGCGCAGTCAGTAGGGACATTATACAGTTGAATAAAAAAAGTTTGTTAGTTATATAATATAAAATACAATTACGTAGATTTTGATTGATTGTTTCAAGTATTGTTGTATTTAAATAGGTAAATACATGGAACTATATTATGTAATTTTGTTGCCAACCTTACAAGCAGTAAGACAACTACAGTTAATGTTTAATTGTATTCAGTAACTGCAAGTGATATTTTTCAAATGTTAATATGTATTTTAGTGCTCACTTTATCCTGAACGACCTGTAGTGAGTCGGTTGTTACACCAGTTTTGGCAACTACTAATATATGTTACTGGGCATACTTTCCCATCAGCGCACACTCACCTCCACTAGCATCTTTATGCATAGCTCACTCCTGAGATAAGTTGGGTTCGAGCGCTGAAATTAGTAGCCATTCCACACTCAGCCAACCAACATATGAATATGGCACTAAATAAATCACCTTAAAAAAGTTTTTGTACAAGAAGTTTAAATCTTGAATAAATATAGGTCTGTGTTGCATCTTAGAAACGAATGAGGTTATTGCGACACCACACATCTGTGATTAACTGTCAGAATCCCAAGATGCTGACAGTTAAAATCAGAGATACAGGCGTGCACATAGAGCATTTAAACAACGTTGTGGAAGAATATTACTGCGAAAATCAGGGGTCCCTGACTATTCACATTACATAGACAGTAATTTTAGGTATATAACATCTTTTAAATAATCCATAATATTATAACTCTTAATCATTTACATTTTACCGGTACAGTTCGATGTTGGCACAATGGCAATCGCTTATGCTCAATTAGAAAGACGAAGACCTTTTGTAGTGTCTCCAATTTTCCTCCCCCTTCCCCCTTTTTTTTGTCCCAGCCGAGCCAAAATTCCATTGGCCTTTTTATCTAGATTGATGACCTAGAAGTTTGGCGTGGTAACAACAGAGCCAATGTAGGGACATCAATCAACTTATACTGATACTGTTTCCTCTACTTCTGCTACAGTGACATCATGCGACTCTTGCTAGTACTAGTTAAGTGTTCCACTATACTGACATCAGGTGCTTTTCTCATCACTTTATCACTGTTTGCTGCCCTCTTGTACCAGCTATTGTTAGTGTATATTCGATCAGGCTCACATTTTGATAATTAAATTACGGTATACTTTTATTATAATATTGAAATCAAGCTATCATTTACGTGTAAAATTTTGTTTTGCTTACTGACATAATGCCTAACAGCGCAGTACCTAATGCCTAATACCTAGAGCCTAACAGCACAATGCCTAATGGTGCAAAACATAATGGCGTAAAGCCTAATGGTGTAGTGTCTAACGGCATAATGTCTAAAAAGTGAGTTAGGCATTACACCGGTTTCCCAAAAGTTTCGTTCAATCAGTTTGTAGCATGTGACATGGTTGCAAAGGGAGTTGCAAGCAACTGTAATGTCATGCGACAGAATCGTAATTTGCAACTTGTCGCACATAGCCTCTTTGGTGCAAGTCCTCCTTTAGACCTGTTCCACATTTGTAGAATTGTAAACTTGAGAAATAAATTCAATTAAGAAAAGAAATAAAAGAGAGGAAGAAAAAGAGTGCAGTTGAAGAACCATTTACACACTAGAGTCAAAAGTCACCAGAGAGTATAGCACTCTACAGGACAGTCCAAAAACTAACAGCAATTTTCACAAACATAGCACGATACAGAGACAGAGCAAAAATCCACAAATAAATTCCCATTCCCTCACGACTTCTATAGGCCTACCGACACAAATTTAATCGCTTTAACTTACTAATCTTTACATCTTACACTTCATACATCTCAGTGTATGAAAACAATATTAAGGTTATAAAATTCTTACATTTAGCCAATAATTATATTTATAATAACTGTCACGGACTAAATACCTTTATGTTGAATACCTACCGGCAAAATGTTTATTACTAAGGAACAACTATCATCCCAAATACTAAATGTATATAAAACCTAAAAATAACATTATACCCAGAAATTTGAAACATTACAAATTCATTTTAAGTTAACTGTGGTCCTGAGAAAAATGTTAACTACTCAAGGTCAGACAGTTCCCTCCCTTCCCCTCGTCAACCAAACCAACCCTTCTTCTTAGAGCGTCCCAACCTTAGATTGCAGTACAGAGCTTATGGCGCGCGCTGTTGCCACATCGCAGCCACGCTACGAAATTCGGAAGGTGAACTACTTCAGAATATTGAGCTTTAAAAAATTATATTCTTTAGTATTCTAGTTGATGTTACAGTTATTATAGCATCACACTTCAAAATATCTAATTAATGACATTTTCTATTATTTTAAAATAAGAAACAATCCACATACTCCACTGATATCAATTCACTACATGAACTGTAATGAGCACTTCATTAAGAAATAATTATCATGTGTGTTTTTTTCATTGTAGCTACTGCTGGCAAAACGAAAGATTTTTCCATTTTAGAAGCATCTATCTGAAGACAAAAACGTGGTTGGAGTAGTTGATGATTATGAGATCG
>PNEQ01002749.1:0-13530 GCA_003012365.1 Medauroidea extradentata | reverse complement strand
TCGTAGCCTACCTATATTACGACTTTTTACTGTTTTGCCTTCCATACAAATACATGTTAACAAAAAATTACACACATGAAATTTTGATTCGAAATCAGTAACATATACGACAAACCCCTCGGCCACGAAACACCGTAGTTTCACTACTGAACTAGTTTAGAACACGGGACGAAGAAAACTGCTGACTAAAGGTAGCCTGTATCTTATTTATTAACCATTCCAGACATAACGTCATAGTCAGCAAAGATAACGGGACGTTTTTTCTCTTCAGCCAATACTTCGAGGGACACTCAGCTGTTGAGTTTGTAGGGCGAACGCATGACAACAATACGCCGCACATTTCACAGCTATAAACAAGAGAACGGCTAAAGCTATTGAGGTGGGGTTGCTTTTGAAAATAGATTCAGCTCATTACGAACAACTTCCTCGCTTTCATCCCCCATCTAACTTGAATAGCAAAAAAGTTTCTCACTGACCAACTTTTTGATGTTTCAGTTCTTTAGAAAGCGCGCATAACGTTAGAAAAAAAATTATGTACAACTAACGAAAACAAAATTAGCCTTCAGATTTCTTCGTTGGCGTCCAAATATATGACATTACACACAATAAAAATTTGGATACGATTTTGCTTTTGATTAGAAAGTTATGATGTGATATATTTGAAAATGCTTGAAAACAGTGCCAAGTTCAAAATATTTGTTTTTTAATTTTTTCAACCCCTTAAAATGGAGTAAATTATGAACCAAATATATCACCTGATGCACGTTTCGATGCTGTACAATATGTAAAAAATTTTAAGATCAACGTTACAACCCGAAAATTTTAGGATTTTTGGCAACAGCGCGCGCCGAAACAAGGACAGTGCTTATGGCAGTTACCGTGTATTGGAAAGAGAGAGCGAATGCCCATATAACCCTGTACTGCAATCTAAGCGTGAGACGCTCTATGGGTTCAAAACACTTGGTGGCTATGCTATTACCCTACGACCACTTTCTCATCCTTCCCCTTCTTAATTGGGTAGCATAAAAAGAAAATATATCAACAGAAATTAAGAGCTTGAGGAGTAACTCCATTCCCGTTCGTTGAAAATGTATTTAAAACCTAATGTTGTAGTTGAACACCAGCAGGTGGGTGGTCCTCTTCAAGAATTTTCAACATCAGCTAGAGATGATCAAGTCTCGTTTAGGATATTAATTCATAATCCACATTCACTTTTACATGCAGACAATTACGTTTTCAATATAACATTTAGCGTTTTGCATTAAATTAATTTTTAAATTTTTTAAAATAATTTTGAGCCTGACTATTGGCTTATTACTTCAATAAATTTAATTTTTATGAATTTTACAAATATTATTTATGTTAACTAAATAATTTACTGAAACACACGGTAACTTACCTCAATTTTCTAGCATTTTACCATGAGTTAAATTTCTTGAATTTTCTGTTAACAAACATACGTTAAAGCTGTGTATTATGTGTGAGTGTGTGTATGCGTATGTGCACATACACATTTCATATTGAAATTGCTGAAATAGTCAGTTTTGGTTGCTACAATTACAAGGGGCCCCATGAAGAGCCAATACATATGGCCCTTAAAGGCTACGGCCATCACTGTAAAAAATACTATCATGATGTTATTACCACGATGTTACTACATGCTAACTACCAATGCTCTGAGCTCAGTGGTCCTTAAAAGTACTAAAAAAATTCTGGTTTACAAATTTATAAATAGCAGGAAGTTGCGTAGAAAAATAATAGTACATGATGCCCGGCACACAATGTAATAAGCCCGAAAGGGCATTGCCAGAAATTAAGGACTTTTCAGGACTATGCTTAAAAATATATACATTTAAGGGCCCTTAAGAACATTGTTAGCAATAAATACTATTTAAGGACTTCTAAGGACCATACGAACCATATATGAGGGTGTGTTTTGAAGAATTTGCGATGGTGAGAGTGAATTTACTTTGCGCAGTGTCACATCCAAGTGGCTTTGCTTCCCATTGCCTTGCATTGAAATAACCCCGAGCCATTGCAAAAGATGGAAGTATCAAGGACAGAGAACCTTGTTTTCTTTTTTTTTATGCAATTGTGAAGTTTTTCAGTGCACTGGGCCAGTTGGTCACCTATAAGGAAACACTGCGTGCTGTGTTGCGGGAAGTAGTGATGTCAGGTTCTGTATCCAGCCAGGTTATGACGCCAGACTGGTTAGTTGCAACTGTGTATCTCTGCAATTGTCTGGTTTCCTATCTCCCCTCTTTTGTATTTTTGCTGGAGCACCTGGCAAGAGTGTGTTTTGGTTTGTACAGTACAGGGGAAATATTTGGTGCCTTCAGCATGCAATTTTGATATAAGTGCAGTAAGCAGGGCAGTTTATAAGAGTCACTGACATGCAGGCAATCAGTTCAGTCACAAGCCAGGATTCATGTTGTCAGTCATGTCGGCGTAAGGCAAGTGGTTGCGCGGTGGCCTGCTCTTGCAGCAAGGTAGTTATAGTTCTTCTCAGTAGAATAATGTGTTGGCTCAAGACACTGTGTAGCGCTAGAGCAGGCATCTCCCTCTCTAGCTTCTTTAATATCTGCGTCAGGGTTTTTACGAAGAATCTGGTTCAGGCGCTGAAGTCATCAAGTTCCTGGATGAGAAGTTATTAATTAGGTTACTGTTAAATTAAGTGTTATTGCCCATTTTCATGTTGTTCTGAAAACCCAAAATTATCTAAAGATGTAAAGCATAAAAAATGTTATTTTTAATAAAAAATAAGAAATAATAAAAACAAGAACAATATACAAAACCAAGTAATAATTAACATTTTTACGTGTGTTTCACAATTCTATTTTTTGATATAGATTTATGTATAATACTAACTGTTTGAAAATTATGTACTGGCTCCTACTACAAATCTGATTATTATTAAAACACACATTTTATAAAACTAAGCCCATCTTTTATTTCAGATCTCCCCTTTTGTATAGGCCTATTTACAATTGCTTAATCTTTGAGTTATATTTACGTGTGAACACAACAAAGCCTATATAAGATTTTATTTTCTTTTATTTGTCATTCAACAGAGAAGTGGAGCTTAGAGCCCGCATGGCACAATAAACTACGATCCCCCACTTATCAGTGTTTTCCCTTTCCTCTGCCAACAAGTGCAACATGTTTAAAGATTTAACAGATCTACTATCCACATCCCCCCAACCTCTTCCTGGGATTTTAAATGTAAATAACACTCGGTTTTAAATTTCTACTGTTTAGATACGGTACGAGTAGTAGCTTGTAGCCTGTACAAAGTGTATTTGGAACACCAAGAGTAAAGAGAGTTTTTGTTAGAAATAAATGATCACAGGTAATTTTACTGAAGCCCCTCTTGTTTATTTTTGATATATAGTTCAGTAGGTGTCAGGAGCAGTACCAAAGCCTAGTCAGATGATCATGATGATTAGTCTGGTAGGTTCCGTATAGTACTGGAAAAGGTTTAAGATGAGTTTTACTATTTACTTAACTGATTTTTTTTTCCAGCTGCTACAACAATACTATTGTTAAAAAAAAGTTGTGCAACAATTCAATTTGCTCGGTATCGTGTCACTATGCCAGAAAACAATTCTAAGAGAGCTATGACAATTATGATTTATTATGTGATAAAAAATGTGATTCAAGTCAATCTGGACCAATGCACGTGCAGCTTCCTGCCATGACGACATCCTGCTACCTCCTCCCAAACATAAATTGCCTGACTAGCAAAGGGAGGGGAGAAAAACCCACCTGTGTGACTATTTATATTGCAGTTATATTGGACAGTGGCGCTTAATGTAACTGTTGCTGACACAAGGCTGCCTTGTTCTTTTATTTGTTAGTCAGTTGTTTTGTTGTCTCGTTCACATTTCAATGTCGTGAACCGTGGTTATGTTAATGTACTGCGAATAACTTTGCCAGTTGTTTACATAGAGTGCTGCTTTGTGCTGTATGTACTTTTTAATCTACATTATTAAAACACAAAATATTTTAGAAAGATCCTCTTAACAGTTACGCCTACATTATGCATTACAGATGTCTTTCACATTTTTGCTGACTTGACATATACTATCGGATCGAGGAATACTGATTATCTGACTGGGGAATTTTAGATTTTCGGCTATCGGATCGCACATAGTTTGCAATGCCTATTTTAAAAATGTGTAGTTAAAAAAACATGATTTTATCTGTACACGTATTTAGACAACAAGGAAGGTTGGAAAATCTGTCGAGTAGGCCTATATAAATATCTCGGTTTAAACCATTTTCAAAATTAAATTTTCTTAACATATCTGATCCCGAGTGGTTTACCTTATATTGTACCCGTTTTGTATCTCTTATTAAAGAATGTGGTTTGCAATGCAGCTTTTTAATCCAAGTTGTTTGGTAAGTTATCACTTATAAGGGCGACCTTAAAGCTCTCAGCAGGCAAGACTTCCGCTGATCCATTTTTACTACGGGACTGAGAGGTGACCATATAACGTTATTGGTGGTAGTCTGTAACAAAGTTCAATGCACAATTCTATTCAAAATTTACTCCCACCCAGTTAGTACATTTTGATGTTTTTAGCTAGGCCTATAACTTTTTAGCTATGTTGGGGGGTTTAGAAACAGTGTTTCAATGAGCATGTCATATTTTCAATGATGTTCTGAACCTGTCCGAATTTGTTTTCTTTTCATACATCAGTACAATATTACATATGTGGAATTGTTTCATAACTAAACTTCTTAACAAACACCCTGCAACACATTTTAAGAGGACGGTAGGTGAAACCCTAAATGACACAGTCGCAAACATATGGACCTAGTGCATTAGTGATGAGGTAGTGCAGCTTTGAGCAGGTTAATGAGGTGGTGTAAGGATAATTGATAAGGTGCTCTTTTTCTTAACGAAATACTATACACATACTGTCAAAGTGAAGGTGGTTTTGTGTAATATCACTCAATTTGTGATGTTAACATAAATAGCTTAATAGTACGGCATGATATAATTAGTCCTACGTAAATTGCACAGCAATAAAATTCATATTTCCTTGTAGAATAAAACAAAGGCCCTCTGTTTTGCTGCCTAATACTTTGTACGGTGGCAGACAGACATTATAAATAAATTATAAATAACTTGGCATTCAATTTTAAGTTAATTTTCAATAGAATAGCACTTGGAAAATAATTATTTGAAACTGGTTATCACACTATGAAAAAGAGCAGGTGGGTTTATTTTGACAATTTGATACCAGTAGGTACCAGATAGTAGAAAAATAAACAAAGTCTACTCCTTTTTAGTATACGATACCAAAAATTTTAAGATACTAAATGGGTTTTCAAGCGAATTAGCCTATATATGAAGATGTATTATTTGAAACTAGTACTGTTCAATAAAAAGACCACATGGGTTTTATTTTACTACTTGATACCAGAATACTGATATTGAATAGTAAAATAAAACTCGTCCGATCCTTTTTACTATGGGATACCAAAGATGGTAAAATATACCAGATGAATTTTCAGGCAAAGTAGCTTATATTTGAAAATGAAAACAGTAATATGAAACTAGTAGCCTATTGTGAAATAAAATGAGCTGATGGATTTTATTTTACAACTAGATACCATATTGACATTGAATAATAAAATAAAACATGTCGGATCCATGTCACAAGGGAAAACCTAGGGCACGACATGAAATGTGTGCTGTCATAATGCCATGATTGACACCTTAAATTGTTTGTTTAGATCGGCAGCCTATATCGAACTGTAAAAAATTTCACAATTTTTTCTTTCGGAGTGTAGGCCTAAAATAAGTATTGTGTTGTCTTCAAATGCCTTGCAAACTTGTATATTCAGCTCTGTATTTTACCTGACATAGACTGTCTTATTTCTTCACTTAAATAACTGCTTAAGGATTATGAAATATATTTCTAAAAAGGTTATCTCGAACACAGCCAAAGCAACATAAAAAATGAGTCTTACAAAGGTGGAAATTGAGATTGTATCTATTTGTGAAGACTGTCTTGTAGCAGATGCTTGAGCAGTGTCTACAGAACATAATAACTAACTAAAGACAACATATAACATTTTGATAAACCTAATGTTCGAAACATGATTATAAATACTACCTCCAAGTACACCTGAGTAAAAATACCAGTACTCTCTCTGTTTCAGTGTAAAAGAGCACTCTTAGAATATAACCAACATTCAGACCTAGTAAATCATACACATGTATGTTACTGGTCACACAAGCAAACTATTAACATCACATTAATGGTTTCAAAATGTGTCAAGTGATACCTACTTATTTATTTTCTAATTTAAGTGAATCCCACACATTGTTTTGATAAAACATTACTGTAAACAGTAAACATGACTTAGCCAATATCTTTGCGCACAACTGAACATAAGATCCAAAAGATGCAAAAACTTAACAGGTGTACCGCAAAAACATAACAACCCATGTTGTTTTTTCTGGATCACTATCTGGTTATAACGAAGTAATAGTCTGCAACATATAAAAATGTGTAAATTTCTGTATTTGGTATAGTACAATATACCTTTCTAGCTGAAATCTAAGCATTACAGAAAAATCCAATTAGGTTACGAAGATAATTTCAGGTTAAGTTTTGGGGGAACAACTGACACAATTATTGGTTGCTTGTTATTGGCTACGGCCACTCGCAACTGACCTCCAGGGTTCGTATTTCCTGTTGGGTCAGCTCCGCACTTGTCGCACATTGTGTCCGCAACCCCTCTAGGCGATCCGCAGAAATGTCAATCATGGACTGGACGAGCTCCAAAGCTCGCCGGGGTTCGTGGTCCGCCACGCACTTAAGATTCGGGCGAGCCATTCACCGCGGAAGCAAAAGCCGCATCTTTTTGGACCGCGGAGACACCACTGCCCCAACAGCCACCTGCACTCGCATTTTCTGGACCTAGGTCAAACTCACTGATACAGCCATCTTTACGTATTTGTTATTCGACCTTCTACTCTATCGCATTTTCCTTTGCACTCTTCTCCGCTCATCTCATTCCATCATTCGTACGTCAGAGAACATGACAACAGAAAATGAGATGAAAACAATCGATTTCTAAGAACACGGTCGGTTTACGATACAAACATGAACTCAATGACCATATTCACCGCATTTTTATCTTCAGAGCGCAGCACTACATAACTCAAAATGGTTGGTTTTAACAGGTACAAAAAAGACGTTGTTTGAAGTGTTGTAATGGGGATTTTTGTATAATGTTGCAATAAGCAAGGCGTACTTTAGAAATTTGATGATGTTTGAGCCTGTTGTGGCAATTTATTAAGTTATAGCCAATGTAAGATATTTTAAGAGTCCGTTTATCAAGGGATCAGAAACATTAAAGGCGAAATATTTGGAATGTGGAGTTGCACCTCGCAGTAGCAATATTACGAATTTAATGACATTGTAAGATTGATTGACAGCCTCGTCAAATCTAAAATTGTTAAAGCTGTTCCTTTTAGCATTTTTTTTCTCATACTCAAACTCACTACAAGAAAGACATACCGAACCCTACAACATGATGACAAACAATGTGACAACTGCACTGCACAACCAAAAAAAAAACATAAACAAATAACCACTCTATAACACAACTAACAACTTAACTTATTTTACAAATTGTTTACGATTATTATTTCCAAAAACCATTTCTTAGGGCCGGTCTTACCATTCTCTGAGCTAACCTCCAGATAGCTACCTTCAAGCACGGTCGTAGAAGAACAGGTCTGGACACTCGCCTGGATATTTGACCCCCTTGTTGTTTGGCTGTAGTTCACCAAGTTACCGACAATATTGTGTTTTATTGGCGCTGATGTTACGGCGGTCGGACTAAACTCCGCCCACTTCCTTTCCGCTAAGGTAAACAATTTATCAAAACGTATTTTTTATCAATTTATGAAACACTTTCTTCGCTCACAATTTTAAAAAAAGGCTCCAGCAATCCTAAATTACTTTATAAATTTAACAATGGAAAATAGTGGACGGAGTTTGAGTCCGACCGCTCGGAAAACAGCGCCAAAAAGTACGACATTCTCGGTAACTTGACGAACTACAGCCAAACAACAAGGGGGTCAAGCAAAATACATTGTTAGATAGGCGAGTGTCCAGACCTGTTCTTCTACGACCATGCCTTGAAGTTAAACTTATCTGGCACTTTACCTAAAGTCGCGTCTTACCACTTGATTTATACCTCTGTGCAACTACCCAAAGGTTACCTAGCTAGAAATGAAAGGTTGCACAGACTGTAGGGTTGTGTCATGGCTGCTGATTGGTCTGTTGGATCTGTGAATATATATTTTCTAGATGTTATATGTACGACCGACGGCCCCACGTAAATTATAAATAACAACTCTCAGTGTTTAAGTGACAGCTGACCTGTGTGGACGCACCTCTCGGAGCTCCGCGCACTAGGCACGAGGCGGGGAGACTTTCTCACTTGCTGCAAACGCAAATAACGAGCAGAAAAAAAAGTGAAAGTCCAAACCCTGTTAGGCCTAGCTTATAGGGATTAGCTTACTCACGAGTATAGTCAGTTCATTCGTCCCATGGATCCCCAGCCCGACTAACAGCGTAATCACAGAGGCAGGTGAAGTGGGTGTTGGACACGAACTGTTTTTATTACACTGCATGTTCTAGGCTACTTGTAGGCGCCCAACTTCAAGAACTGAAGACGTCGCAGTAGGTAAGTGCAGCCCTCGCGGCTAGCACAGATCACTGACAGCAAGGAGTAAGAACACATAACATCCCCTCCTTGCAGTAGAAATGAGCCGCCAAGAGGCGAGTGCGAATGCGAGTTTTTCCCCCTCGCCAGCAGAGATAGCCATGCCTCTGCCAGAAGGCAATGATGAATTCGTGTTACATGAGCACAGTTATTCACGCCCGCGCAAGCAAAAGGCGCCAAGAAGGGCACAAGAATCTCTTAGGCATGCCACGACAGCGGCACTACATAGGGCTAGGCTTCGAACAGAGCACCATAGTCAGTATTCTGATCAAAGCAGATTGAATCGTTTTGCGGTCCTACAGCAACACCGTGAAGGCCAGGCAGCCTCTATTGTCCTGCCAGGAACGTCAGGAATGCATGAGAACCCCCCCCCCCTCGCACTCCTGGCAGGCAGCAGCGGTCGGACAAGGCGAGTACCCCCCTCGAACGCCCTAGTCACGAGTGCGGAAACGAGGAATCGGGACTTGTAAACGCACAATTTAACGTGTTCTGATGCTATGGACACTGACATAGCACGAGAAACAAACCAGGAATCCGCGAGTTCGATTCCCTCTCTCCCATCCTCTACCCCTGCCCGAGACGCGAAAAATACACCTCCCGGCCATCAGAATGCAGGGAGCAGAGGTGAAAACAATGTTAATGACATGCACTGTGGTAACCTGCGTGATAGGCAGCAGGCAGGCACAAGCACTGCCTCTAACAGTGAATCGGCCAGGGCCAATACGACTGGACCGAAACCAAAGTCTCTCATCGTGTTTCACGATGATAAACACCCCTACCACGAGCTGTACCAGGCCGTCACAGCCGATAATATTAGTTTCAAAGTGCACAATAATAACCTGGGCACTTACTACCAAATGGCGACTATTCCAGAACACATAGCTGCTCTCAGGATAGTGATGCAAGTAGGGGTGGAACATGCCGCATTGCGCGCAAAGTCAGAGCGCCCAGGCATGTACATAATGAAAAATGTCCCCAGATGCACTGACTGCGATATTATCGCAGCCGATCTCACTAGGCAAGGTGTGGCAGTACAGAAAGTCACGCCTGTACAGAACAGAGGCAGGCAAGTACTTTCAATGTACAAAGTGGATGTCGACCACGAATGCCGCGCAATATTACATGTACAGTACTGCATGTGCGTGTAAAAATAGAGCCTTTCCGTCACCCTAAAGGCATATTACAATGTAGTAACTGCCACAGGTTAGGGCATGTAGCAGGTGCTTGCAAGGCCACGACAGTGTGTCGCTGGTGTGCCGGCAGTCATGCCACGAATAAGTGTAAGGCTTCTGCGCCTATGTGCGCTCTCTGCAGCAAGTCTCACATGGCTAATAACTTCGGCTGCGAGATACACGTGAAGGCTGAAAATTCCCGCAGGCCAGCTGAACAGCGACCTAAGAGACAGCCACAGATGACCCAGTCGCAAAGAGACCAGGGACTTTATTCTAAGTTTCTCGAGAAGTCTATCATTACCTTTCGATTTCGATGCCGAGAGACCGCGCCCCAAAAGATCGAGAAAGAAAACACTCAAAATTGGTATTCTAAGTGTATGTCACCTCTTCACTTCGACAAAGTTCGGGTTATCGACTTCCCCCTCTAGCATTTTTCTCAACCATCTTAACTTACAGTTAACAACCAACTGTACAAAAATAAATACCTGAAATTGCTACGAAAAAATTACATGAAAAATAACTTTTGGTCTAAATATTACTCTTGTAGTTAAATAATTTAATATGTTAGTCGGTAAGAAAGTAACTCGGTGATTTTGGGATTCTTATTAAGTAAAATAAAGAATATTTTTGAAACTATTTGCACAGAATTTTTTGTCCGTAATGTGTTGGCACTATGCATCGTTTCAGCACAACTCTCGACATTAATGGCTGCTAGGAACTCGCCGAACAATATTAAATTACAACATTTCGTAGAAAATTTAATAAGCCGATTATGTATATGCATGTCTTAATAAATAGTCAGAGCTCAAATATACACTGCAAGAACAAAAAGTCTGTATAACCACTGGCGAGATATTTTATTGTTACACTAACATGACCACACTTCAAACTATGACTTTAACGAAACACTAATGGTATTTCATCAAGCACGACGTTTAGAGAGCGGAGATTCATAAATACTCTGCCGATCTATAATAAACGTAACCTTCGTATTTCCGTCCGCCATGTTTGCTAACTAGTCTTCCAGATCGTGAAACAGATGTCGACAGCACAGTAGTACTCGAAACATTTCCATCGTTGATAAACGACAATCGAAAGCTTTCGAGACACTATTTCTTACTTAGAATTACAAACTTCCACAAATATGATCGGAATCGAAACTTCACGATAGTAAACTTTGTGCCGAGAAACTTAGAATAAACCTCCTGCAATACTTTGCTAGTCGGCGAGCTGGTAATCGTACAAGGCAGACTGGAACTAGAGACCCTCAACCCAGGAAACAGGCAGAGAGGCATAACTCGAGTCCCGCGCAGAACAGCCAGGATGAAGGCTGGCACAAGGTAGGGAAAGGTGGGAAAACCCAGCGACCTCCCCTCCCTCCGACCCGGCGCCCTGAAACCCAGACGAACAGTGAAACTCGCAGGGGCAAGAACAACCAAAAGAACAAGCCAAAAGGTGAGAGCAGGGAATCGAACCCGCGACCTCCACCCACAGCCGACCAGACTACCTCCTCAAAGGCCAGGAAGGAACCCAGTTATGCCAGTAAGCTAACTGGGGAAGTGATGGAAACAGGCCCAATAGAGACTGAGCCTGCATCTATTCCCAGCCCAGTGCAACATGCTGTAGACATGCCGCGAAAGCAGACCCCGCCGAGGCACGAACTCGAGTCGGTGGCTATACAGGCACCTGCCTCCCCCTTCCATGCTCAATCGGCCGGCATACAGACCAGACCACCCCCCTCCCCTCCGACACGCATTCCAGTCGAACCGCAAAGCCAGCTACCTGCACCATTGTTCGTGGCCCAGCAAACAGCAGTACCAACCCTGCCTTACCCGCCCCAGCGCGAAACAGTGCAGCCACTAGCCGACACTATGCAGAGTACAGACAGGCTACAAATTGAGCTCTCACAGGTTGGCGACGGAAATAATATTGTAAGCGCTATCACCAACTCACTATGCAACATGCTAGTGGCTTGGCAAAGCCCTGGTCGCACTAAAGTTCACCGCATAAAACTTGTGGTGAATTTCACACAACAGCTGTGTGACCTAATCAATAATGGCCCATAACAATAATCCCCTGCAGGTCCTTCATAACTGGCGCACTCCATTCCAGACGCTACTCTTCTGGAATGCAAGAGGACTACTTGGGAAGGAAGCCGAATTCTCAGACTTCCTGTTTAGGCATGAAGTACAGTTGGCAGCAAAAATTGAAACGCACTTGCTCCAAACTGACAAATTGTGCATCCCAGGATATGTTATCCAACGAAAAGACCGCGAAAGTCGCTATGGTGGGGTAGCTATTATTATTAAAAATAGTATAGCTCATACTATAGCCCCAGTCCCACAGCTGTCGCACGCTGAAGCTGTCGCTATTAAGCGGTCAGTATGTGACAAGCCACTGACTGTAGTATCAGTGTACTGTCGCACTAACCAGCTAACTAACCAGGACTTATCTAGCTTATTAGGCCCTCTGCAGTCTGACTTAATACTGGGAGACCTAAATGCTAAACACCCCCCTGGAACTCAAGAGTAGCCATGACTATATGGTGTGTGTGCCAGACACCCCCACCTGGTATCCTGATGATGTAGACAACAGGAAGCAACCAGACGTATTAGATATATGTATTTATAAAAACATTAGCTTTGTGTATGAACTAGAAGTACTACACGAGCTTTCGTCTGACCACTTGCCAGTCTTCCTGCTGATAGAGAACACAAGAGCAACTGCCAATCAAATGCGCACTACTCTCCAGTACTCTAAAGCAAACTGGCCCGCCTTGCAAGACTACATGGAATGGGAGCTGAACACTCCAGAGCATATCGATTCCCCTGAGCACGTTGATGAGTGCATTGCTACACTCACTAGCACAATAAAGACTGCAATTGATAGGTTTATCCCTAGAAAGGCATATGTGTCCACGCCACGAACACTGCCACAACGTATTCGTGACTTAATTACAGCCTGCAACAATGCCCGCCGACAATGGCAACGGACAGGGTCCCTTCATCATAGGAACTGCTGCCGAAGGCTACAGGAGCAGATAAAGAATGAAATATTCAATCATAGGTGTGCAGAGTGGCAAGACAAAGTTTCTGCCCTCAGTACAGAGGACAACAGCCTGTAGCGAATGACACGAGGCTTGTTAAATAAACCTACCCACATGCCCCCTTAAGGGCCCTAATGGCGAGGCCTATTCACCCCAGGAAAAGGCAACACTGCTAGCAGACACACTAGCAGCTGTATTCCAGCCCAACTAGGATCCCTCAGACCCTGATCACACCAGGAACATTGAGGAGAGAGTCGCTGCATTCATGGTAGAGGATCCTAGAACAATGCCTGTGTTGACCGATGGGACTGAAATTAAGCGCATTGTCCACAGACTGACACAGCGCAAAGAACCTGTGACGCAGGTCGTCCCTGACCTCCCCTGATCTGAGCCCGTCGTGCGCATCAAGCCTGGCGGCTTGTGCATATTGGAACGCACCCGCCCACGTGCGCGACGAGGTAGCGGCGCCTAGACGCCGCCCCCGCGACGTCGAGTGGACGCAATATGTGCCTCGGACCCAGAAAACGACCATCCATTGGTAGGAAAGTGCCCCCT
>PNEQ01002748.1:53522-100326 GCA_003012365.1 Medauroidea extradentata | reverse complement strand
CAGTCCCAAGTTAAGTTCCTAGGCTATGTTGTCTCCCAGGGCCAATTGTTAATGGACCCCGATAAGGTTGCCCCTGTAGTGAACTTTCCCCGTCCTAGGACGGTGAAAGGCGTGCAAAAATTCTTAGGTCTTCTAGGTTATTACTCTAGATTTATCCCGCGGTTTGCGGAGATTGCTGCACCCTTAAATCTTTTGAAGCACAAAGGCGAGGAATTTCAGTGGGGACCGGCCCAGGATAAGGCCTTTGTGGTCCTCAAAAAAGCCCTTTCTTCCCCTCCCGTGTTACACTTGCCCGACTTTAACAGGAGATCCGTCGTCCAGGTCGACGCGTCATCCTTAGCGCTAGGCGCGGTTCTCGCCCAACGGGATGAAAATGGTTTGGTCCCGGTGGCTTTTGCCAGCCGTACCCTCAACGCAAGCTGAAAGACAGTTGGGCTGTTATGAAAAGGAGACGTTAGCGTGTCTATTTGGACTTGAGAAATTTTCGTCCTATATAGAACACGACGAATGCGATTTGTATACTGACAACCAGGCCTTGAGTTGGACGTTAAACCATCCTCAGCAGATGGGCAAGATTGGACGCTGGATTTATAGGCTTTACCGCTTTAAGTTTAAGGTGCATCACGTGCGTGGGTGTGACAACGTTGTTGCTGACGTATTGTCACGCATGTATGACACCACGGAGTTCTGTGCCAAGCAGCCTTTCGCGGAAGAGGCGGTAGGGTTACTTCAAGGCTTTCCGGAGTGCTTTGTTAGCATAAAAGAAGCGCAGCGCTTGGACCCCATATGTAAGGAAATCAGGGACAAACTTAACAAGGGAGAATCGTGTCCGTATTTCATCCTGGATGGGATGTTGTACTTCACAGGGAAAACTGGTAGGGCCAGGAAAATTATGATGCCTGAAATCTTGCGGCCCATGATTTTGAAGTATTATCACGACTCCGTGTTCGGTGGTCATCTGGGCGTGAACAAAACGTTCAAAAAAATAGCAGTCACGTTTGCCTGGCCGGAATTGAAACGCGATGTTTCAACGTATGTGCGTGAGTGCGAGGATTGCCAAAAATGCAAACCAGCTCAACAGGCAAATGTTGGGTCTAATTCTAGCCAAGTGGCCGAAGAGCCTTGGCAAACCGCTCATCTTGACATTTTTGGCCCGTTTGTGCGTTCGAAGCGCGGGAACGTGTGTATTTTGATCCTTTTGGACACTTTTACGAAATTTGTTTTCCTTCTTCCCTTAAAAAATATGAAAGCTACTACTATAGTTAAGGCATTAACTGATTCTGTCTGGAAAATTTTCGGGGCCCCGGCCCATCTTTTGACTGACAACGCTCGTTATTTCACGTCTGAAAAATTCAAAAACATGTGTTTTAAGTGGGCGACTAAACACTTTACGTCGAGTCCCTATTTCCCGAAGGGAAACCAGGTTGAAAGATTCAATAAGAATCTAAAATCATGTTTAGCTAATTTCTATAATCAGAACCAGACCTCCTGGGATAATGATTTAGAGTTCATTACGCTTGGATTTAATTGCACGGAGCATGGCTCGACCGGCTACCCTCCCTGTGATTCCTTTCTGGGTAGACATGTCTTACACCCCTTGTTGAATGTGTGGGGTATTCCCTCACCTTGTCCTTCCTCTTCAGATGCGGAGAGAGAGCGCCTTTGTGAGGCTGTGGCTAAGCGGCTGGCGACCGCTAAAGATGAAGTTCAGGCGCGCCTAAATTTGCACCGTGTTCCTTGTCCTTTTTCGGTAGAGGATAAAGTATTATGCAGAGCCTTTAATTTATCTAAAGCTGCAAGTCATCTAAGTGCTAAATTTCTTCCTAAATTTAAAGGGCCGTATATTATTAAACGTTTTTTAGGCCCTAATACTGTACTTCTTCATCTCCCTCAGGGCAGTAAGAGCGTTAGAAAAGCCCACATTTCTCATCTTAAAAGATTTGTGCCTAAAGTGAAACAGAAACGTTAACATTTAACCTCTATTTGATCATGTTTGTGAAGTTTGTATGATCCTTTCGCTGTTTCGTTGTCCTTTACCTTTCCATGTACCCTGAGTCGCTGAAGAGGACGTCGTTGCCGATGGAGGTGGGAGCTGAGATGCGTCGCGCCAGTTTCGCCCCCTCCCCCCTCCTGATGTAGCACTTCTTGTTGAGAGCTTGAACTTTCCGGTGGCCTGGATTGCTCCGCGTGCTCTCTCCCCGCTGCTGGACCGCGAGTCGGTCTGTTCCCTGGCTTGGATAGCTAGAGGACTGTGTGCGGAGTGACGGAGACGTCCGTCCCCGCATCAAGAAGAAACCCCTGGAGCATATATGTTCTTTGTGAGCTTTCTACGCTTCGTTCTTCGAGACTTCATCGTGTTGTCTATTCTTTCTATTGTCTTTCTACGCTTCATTTCTTCTGTGTTCTTCAGATTTCTACGTGTGTTTGGTACTGTGCTTCTAACTAGGGCGTTTCTGGGCGGGAGATTGCGCCGAGTGCGCTCTAAGTGCGGGGTTTGGGGGCACCTGGCTGCGAATTAGTGACCATGATCGCCGATCTGTGGATAGTTTTGCCAAGAAGTGTGCGACGTATCCTGTGTTCTGTGCAAAACCCCTTCCCTCCCTCTTTGCGCGTGCGCTGTGGGGCCGCGGCCGAGGCACCCACATCGCTGCAATTTTTCTTTCTGTTCCTACGACGCAGCGGATGGGAGAGGTTGAGGTAGGTAAGCGTGCTCCTGTTTGTCTTAAAGGGGCTTCACCCCGTGTGGTAAAGGCCGGTGGCGGCGGCAATGAGTTTGTCATAATAACGCATTAACATTTTCTTCTAAAAGCTTTTTCGGCACCGCCGTCTAAATTTCTCTTTGGTGGTTAGTTTGTTTGGATTTTTGAATTTAAATTTCGGGTTGAACTATAAGGAGCCCGCGCGCCTATATCTTCCCTTTTATTTTAAATGTAAAGGTTTCAGATAAATGGTCTAATGTTTAAAGAAACTAGAGCGTCTGAAAGAAACGTCATGTTTTGGTATCTTAAATCTTTGTACGCTCAGGGATATTCAGTCAAGTAATGCTTGGCGAGAGATTGACGTTGCTAGGTTTGCTGCGTGTAAATGTCGTAGGAACCAGCATTTTTGTACACTTCAGGATTTTGTAACACAAATGTTATGCGCAGTGTGAGTGCAAAACGCTTGAGATTTGTTTAAACAGGCGTATTACTGGAAATTGTCCAATTGTAACTTATTTTTGACGTATTGCACGGCTAGAGACATTAGTAAGGTCATCCAGACCCGGACATGTAAAAAATACGCAGGCCAAATCAAATTGGGACATCTTGTACTTAATCCTACATAATAGCACATCATTCGTATTTCCACATGCTTGTGTACTAATTGTATCGTCATTCAGCATTGTATTATTCGTATCTGAATTATATTCTTGTATAATATATTTATAAATGTTCTTGCAGTAGAGCTCGCGCGAGCACCGACGTGGTTGTACACGTTTCATGTTTTTATACCTAAATTGTACTCATTAGAGGTAATGAAAGTAACTTTTCATGATCGTGTGGTAGAGCAATATGTGCTCGATAAATTGACTTGTTAAATATTGTTCAGTGTCTCGTCAGTGTTGTAATAGCTCTCATTCAAGAAATTACTTATTGGAGTATTTTGTCCAACTTGTTGATCTTAAAACAAAGAAAATCAGAACATTAAATAAACCTAGTAACTTGTATATGTGTTTTGTTTGTTTATTTGGCCTATTCATAATAATTAACGGGTCAATATCAATCAATAATACAAAATTGGAAATTTTGTATTGCCAATTTTAGAATTTTAGTTCACTACTCCTTAAACCGGATATTTACGAACACCACATGTAAAATGGGCAATATTTTCTTGGTCTGAAAATTCAATACGTGCCAAACATTGACATATAAGATGCACTGCACCCAGTATTCTTCAAATGACTCACAACGAATTATGCACTCTGTGACGTCTTCTATACACTTGGCCTACTACAATGTTCACCAAAGTCAAATTTCTTCACATGCTTCTTAGTTGTCTTTTCTTGTTTTCTTTTTTCTTGTTCCACAATCACCTGACGTCCTTACTCTCTCAAAATGTCATTTCTCCGCAGTAAGTACTCTTTCAGCTTTTCTCTTCTCTGCTTCCACGGTTTCACGACAGCCAGTTCCTTTTTCTCCTCAAGCTGGTCTTTATTTAGGTGTCTATGTAAGTCCAATGCTGTGTGTTGTATTCTTTTGGCCTTCTTCTCTCTTGTTTGCAGGAGAAATATTAACAAGAATTTTCTTGAAATCTGATGTTACTGAAGAAACTTAAAATGATTGATAGAAAGAAGAGTATGAAATGTGAGCCGATGATAGTCCTGACTGTCGTTAAATTAGATTGATTCAAGTGAGAGCTGATGAAGATAAAGTAATGTATGTGGGCTTTACGTCTCGTTGACAGCGAGGTCATTAGAGACTGTGACACTATTTAGAATAATGACAGGAGCTGGGAGAGGAGTCGGCCATGGCCTTTGTTAAGGAACCATCTCAGTATTTGCCTGGAGCGATTTTGGAAAACCATGGAAAACCTAAATAAGGATGGCCAGAGCCGGGGATGGAACCCGGGTCCTTCCGAATGTGAGTCTAATGTGTTACCATTGCATCACCTTACTCGGAAGCTGATGTAGGTCCTGGTTCTGACAAGTTAAGTTGTTTTGAAAGTCCTGGTTCCAGTAGAGTGAAATAGGTTGGAGTGAGATATAATTCAGATCCCTGTTCTGACAGGTAGGTTGGAATGAAAGATGAAGAGACTGAACAGTTGAGAACATTTGACTCTGTAGAGGGTGCTGAGGTTACCAACTGTTGAGCATCTGAAGTTACTGATCTATATATATCATCAATAGGATCTTGTTCTTGAAAGTGCTGAGAAGGAATAAAATTCAAACTTGTGAAGACACTTGAGTTCAAAGGCTGATATCCTTACCATGCAAAAGCTGATTGCCAGATATATCCCTCATATTGAAGTGTAAGCACAGTTGCCCAAACCAGTTCAAATGCTGCACACTTGGTTGTAAGATGCTTTGAAATGCACTACTACCCAATCAGAGGTTTGCATCTTACGTGTGGTGTGAGGGTACCAGCAACGCCACTAGGCGTTCCTTGACACTCAAAAGAAGGTTTGGAAAGAATTTTTAGGTTATGTGAGGAAATGTCATGGCTCGTTACACAAGGTTAGGTTACACATTAGTGGGACCTTGCGGACGTCACCCACTCAGGAGGGAATTGTCAAGGTAATCCGGAGGCTAGGCTGGGTCCCTAACGACTGACTACCTGGGGATGAAGGACCTCCGTATTTACCCAGGCTCTAGGGGGTCAAGCAGCATGGATGAGTGGCCTTCCAGAGGGGGGAGGAGATAATGGTATCTTGGCGAAGGTGGGCTGCAGGAGCAGGCAGGCTAACTATCCTGCGAGAAATATTGCCATGTGGGAGCACGGAGCTATTAACTCAACACAAAAATTTCCCACTGACTTGACGCTCATGTTCCATGTGTTACGTAAAATTAATTAAAATAATATTCACAACATAAAATATCTGGATTGGTCATGTGACATTCTTTTATAACAGATGGTTTACAGAAGTCAGTAGTTACTGGTTGTCTGGGCACCTGGCTTGAAAAGGTACGTAATACATTCTTGTAATAGTAAAAAAAAAAAAAATACAAGCAGATAGCAAATAATAGCAGGAGCATGACATCTAGTAGCATGATACAAGAAACATTCTAATTTTCGTTGACAAAAAAAGGGTACGAGAAATTGTGACTGAACACAATATACATAGATACGAAAACATTGATCGTGTGAATGCAATGTGTCAGACTTATTTTTAAATAAGAATTACAGTAGAACCCTGTTATAACGTTTTTCAAGGGACCTGTGAAAAAAAGTGCTATATGCAGGAAAATTTTATAAGCAGGAATCACTATTTTTGCACCAATTAATGTATATTACACAAAAGTAACTTAAAATTCAATAGTTTATGTACAGTAAATAAGTCTATAATGAAATTAAATGTGGCTATTATTGTGTGCTATCAGAAACATTATGAATACATACATTGTGTGTATTACAGAGGCTTTCCCACTTGTCTTCTGTAGGTTCATGATCGTCATCTTTAGGATCACAGTCTTTAATATCACTGTAATGTACACTTATGATACATTCCCAGACATTAATTTGTTTTTTTACTAATTTTTTTTACTCTACAGCTCAGTTATTTTATCTAAAATAATTCAGTTAAGAAAAATTTTACCCGCGTTATGGTCAATGTCTGAGAAAAAAAAGATGTTATATGCAGGAAATGAAAATACCAGCGATGTTATAAGCAGGAAATTAATGCATTGTGCTTTATGGAAAAATAGTGGGACCAAAGAAAAGTGAAGTTATATGCAGGAAAATGTTATATGCTGGAATGTAATAACAGGGTTCTACTGTATAGGCTACATTAGCATTTACACTACGAAAGTTAGGTGGTCGATACTGGAGGACAGGTGGTTGGTACTGGACAACAAACACTCGTAGCAAAATTTCCCACTGCACATTGTTCACTCACAATACCGTAAAAATTATGCAGAGTATTTTACCTACGTAGTCAACAGTGATGTTAACTTGAAATCACCCACTCACCACCAAAAAGAGAAACAAGGTCACTAAAATAACTTTAATCTAGCTCAAAATAACAACAAACATGTTCACTATCCCATGGTTCTCGTTACTCAGAATGAACAAAGGTGTCGCCGAATAATACAAGTATTAAGATCGTATCAAGTTTCCGCAAATGTCTGCAACATGCTGCTATTTAGCGCCACATGCTAGAACAAGCGATGGTTGATACTACAAGACCTTCCCCAAACTACTTTAATAATACTTGCTGGCGAACACAGTCTACAAGTACTATTTTCTGAGAATAGTACAGTAAGTGGTATTTAAATTTAGCACAGTACATACACAACAATAAACATAAAGGTTCATAAAAGTGTACACTACATTCATACCTTTAGAAGGCTCATTACCTTCTTCGAGGACCTCTATATTGCACGTAGGATTGTCTTCAGTTTCATCATCTCCGTCATCTGACTGCTGCAACAAAAACACTCAGTTCACCTACTAAACCTCAACTACATCACAAGTTTCATATAACTTCAGTAAAGTTTGACAGTTCTGAGGAACATAATTTTTATATATTGTACGTGTTAAATGCATTGTCAGTCGACATTTTTATTTTTAAATTAAACTGAGATGTCCATTCCTCCATATGAACATTAAAACTTATATCGCCAAAACATTACATTATGTACACAGTTATGTACCCTCAGTTATTAAACTCTGTACAATTAAATAACAAATAAACTTTAAAACATCATCGGCGGGGTGAATGACCAATTATTGGTCAATTATACATCTACATCTACAACTATAAAAAATTATAAAAACCTATAAAAAGAATGCCTGTACATCTTCTAAGCAGTTTCAGGCTCCTCCAGCCTGACGGTCTGCTTTCAACTCACAAATATCTGCCAAAAACATCGCTTTCTTGATCCTCGACCCATCCAAGATGAGCAGGAAATACGTGCCTGGGCACCACGCACAAACAATGTGCTGCCCCCACCCCTCCATGCTACAGCATCAGTGAAAACTTTAACTAGCATTCCTCTCTCCCCACACATGTCTCCTTCTCCCTCACCCCTAGGAGATGGAGCATCTACAAGTTGCAGAGAGCAAAACCAACAGCACCACACTTTTCCACAGATAAGTGACCATAGAGAACATAAGTCAGTGACGAGAACTGTGGTTGTCCCATCATCACACTCCCTCTGGTAACCATTAACTGTCAACTAGCACTGCAGTAATACTGACAGTGCCACTGGTAGAAATAGTACTAGGCCTTACTTATATAACTTCAGCATTGAAGTAGCTGACAGACTGCCTATCACCTCCAAACCTTTAACTATGCAAACATACCTATAGTTAGAGACACTGGAAAATTGTGGGAAAAGATTACTATTTGCTAGGCCCCAACATGCTGTATATACCGTAACACTGAATGTTTTCTATCTATATTGGCTATAATTTATTTGAAGCATTGTTTCTCTCTACAACAGGCCCAATTAGAACTGTACAGCTTGAACACACAGCGTGTGTGATTCGCCACAAAACTTTTCACACGTGTTAAGGTTAATATGGTATAGTTTATTGGAGACTATTTTAAACATTTTCGTGATTTTCCGGTGTCTCTACCCATAGTATTTACTTCAAAATCATTTACCTGAAATTCCAGGCATTATTTCAGATGAAATAAGCAGCTATGGAATTTGCATAAGGTGTGAGGTACATAATATGAGTCGCAGAATGTCATTAGTGGCAGTCCTGATATACTGCAAAGTTTCTGTAGAGTCTGCCATCAAATCTAAAATTCTACTTTCAGCATATAAGCACTCTTCTCTCTGCACTGTTCCCCCTACATGCACACTGCACTCTGTCTTTCGGCAGCTGATTGCGCACAATATTGTTTTCTACTCTTCTTCTCATTCTCCTCTATTCCTCATCCCCAACCCAGCACCCCTCAAAAACTGTTCAGCAAAAGCACCAACCACACAGGATATGTGCAAGGGGTTGGGAAACGACTAGGCGAACAAAATGACGTACTCTCCTACTGCACAAGATGGGGAAGTGCATTGACGAGGCAGTAATACTAATAAAACACATCAACTTGAAGTCATCCTGCTATTGCAGCAAAAAACCACGACCTCATTCCAACCAACATGACTTTCCCACAACCCCATCACAATTTCTGGGACTCTTCTGTAACCTGAAGACATACTGTAAAATGACCCATGGTACAACCTACTCCTCAATTGCAAGTGCCATATCATGGTCTAACTAGTGGACAAACAAAGCACAGTAAATATTAACCTGGGGCTCATCTGCTACTTCAGTGACCTCTGCTTCTCTGGCCAGGGGCTCCTGGTCACTCATTGCCAAGTCCGTCACATCCAGCAACCTGTGAACACACCACCCACTTCCGAGTCATCTCACAGTTTTTGGAACAAAAATGTACATTTTAGGGATGATTAAGCAACTGATGGGAGGAAAAACATTTTTCTAACAGTTGCTGTTCTACATGAGTATGATTACTTCTCACTTATAGGTGGTTCACAATAAAGTCAGATATCCTGAAATTAATATTAAAAAAATCACAATTCAACATTGCCAATGACTGTCTCACTCCGTAAATGTTTAGCAGAAATGAGTGCACAGCTGGTGAATGTCATCACATTTTAGAACAGAAATAAAAATACATTTTTTTTTGTGGAACAATCTTATCGTAAAAGTTAAACAATATCAAGATAACATCAAGAAGGAAACCAAATGATCATTCACAGCAGGAAATACTGTAGATGTTTAAATCTATATATTTACTTTCACGCTGTTTATGCTACATTTCAAAATTCTACTGAGAGATTGTGTAGAGTACATTGTTCAGAAAAACAGGCATATACAAAAGAATCAGTAGGCCCTAGTTAAAACTTAGTGCTTAGTGCCAAATTATCTAAAGTTACAGTTATGTGAATTGTTACAATTTAAAACTGCTAGTTTTAGTGTTTTGAATCACAAAACTTTCCAAGCTAGAGAAAACAAAAATTTTTTTAGTGAATGCCTTAATTTTCAGTTAACTTTTATGTCAGTCAATTTTGAGACACAAAGACCATCTGATTCGTATAAGAGTTGAAGGGGCAGAACATTAACTTTGTATTATCTAGTATTTCTTATTAACTGGGTATTTATTAACGAGTACTGATTGTAATAATAATAATAATAGGTAAAGTAGGCCTACTTTGGATAGTTCCACTGAAATACTATGACTGTATTTAAATTGGTATCTTATGTACCCCACAAGTGACACTATACAGCCAACAGTCGAACTCCAGAATAACAATCTCAAATAAGTCCTACTCCAAATGCTAGTATAAACTCAGACATATGTACTCTTCCTTCCAAAACAATACCCATGTTGGTCCAAAACTCAAGAGACAAGAAGCAAAGTATACCATTTTAACTTTTTTTTTTTTTCACAAAAAAAAAGAGAGATAAAAACAAGTATTACAGTGCCTTGACCTTTTGATCCATCATATCCATTCTGATAATGGAATTATGTCAACAAATGTTGCTTAGCTTGTAATCTAACAATTGAACTAGTGACTTAACAAAATAACTTGCCTTTATGGTTCATAAGAACTTATTTCGTTCAAATAATAATTTTCACTCCTCTGCATAATCCGGACTTTTGGTGTGAAATAATTGTAACCTAGGTTCACTGTTATCTCAAACATCAATACGTGGAAGCCTGGATTTAATTTATAACATGTATTATTAATATTAATAATAAGTTTATAGGCTACTTGCAATTGGGCTAACACCCGGTGGCGAGCAGAGTCCTCCCCATCCTCCCAGATCCAATCCTCTAGTCCCTTACTAAACTTCCCAACTCCCCTCACAATCATCAACTCCTCCCGCAGAGCATTCCACCCCCCTCACAGTCACCAACTCCTCCCGCAGTGCATTCCACTCCCCATCACAGTCATCAATTCCTCCGCAGTGCATTCCACTCCCTCACCGTCCTCACCAGCATCGACTGTCTACCCCTCTCCGTTTTCCTCCATATCGTCTGAATTTTCTCACTGTTGCTACCTTTACCCTAAAAGCTCCCTTAGTTATTTTGTACGCTAAACTTCCCTATCCCCTCCCCATTCATCAACCAATATAACCTGACCAGCCTTTCCACCCTCTACCTGTCCCTCAACGGTTTCCAACTAAATTCCTTCATCACGCTAGGCCTAAAGTTCCTTTTCTCCTCACCAGTCTGACCCTGCCTTTTCCACTTATTCATCACCCACCTCGCTGCCCTTCTCTACACCTTCATCAGCTCCTGCACCTCCACCTCCACGTACGGATCCCACTCCACTGCAGCATATTCCAATACTGGACGAACCATCATACAATATGACTTTCCCTTCACCTCACCACTAACTACTTCAGTAACATTCTAGAGTATCAACACCTTGTGGCAATGAGCAAATATTAAATTTAATTAATAATCTCTTGTAATAGGAAATTCTGTGAATGTAGTCATGGGGCATGGTGTATGCCTGAACTTCATCCAAAACTCATCTACAGGATCATAATACAGCAGCAATGGTTTTGTTGGGGTGGTTTTGAATGGGGACAATTACAGGGGAAAAATGGCCTATCAGGTAGTACCAAATATCGGTACAATATTTGGTAGTACTCAACTTCCTATTACTGGCTACTTGCTCAAGTGTATTTACAGTATATGATGAACTGTATTCAGTGTACCCAACCAAAAATCTCAACACTCCCTTAGATGCCCTGTGAAAACCCTGGAAGATAAAAGTTAGGAACAATAACATAGCTGACGCCATTTCATGACTTAAAATTAACAGTAGGCCCTAGTGGTATTGGATTTTATTTATTTTATCACTTTAAGCACTGCATTTTGGTTAGGCCTATATGAAACACATAAATTATTAGCTCCTTTGGTAAATATCAATCATTACTCATAGTGTATCTGCCAAACTATTGATGTATAGTTTATTAATGAAAAATGTTTCTCGATAAGTTAGAAGTAGTCATATTTAGATTAGTTTTTAAGTAAGGTTAGGTTACTTACCCTAACCTAACCATTATTTTTTTACATACGAATACTGCTAACGTCTCTACAAACATTTTTCATCAATAAACTAAACCTCTTAACATCAATAGTTTGACTGATATGCAATGAGCAGAAATTCTTGAAATTTACCAAAAATGAAAAATTCGCTCATGCTATCAGCAAAAATCGTAAAAAATTGTTAACCATTTGAAAACTTGCCAACGAGTCCGTTTTTGTAACAAATCAAAAGCAAAAACAAAACATTCATGATTCAAAACAACTGGCACAGAAGCGCGGGGTTGTATGAAAAAAAAACAACACAGAATCTACAGAAATGACAATCTTTTTGTATAATTTGTCTTAAAGAATTACGGGAATTACGGGACGCTATGTTAATAAATAATAAAATTGTTACATATTAGAAAAATATATCAGGTATATAATGACAAAAAAATAAAAAATTACCGGTTAGGATTGGTAGGGATTTGAACAGATATTGGAACATGACTTCTCGTTTCAAACGATGACGCGTATTCATAACCTTTAAGGGAAAAGTGAAAGTGGCGTTCCGAAAATAAACATTACGTCCTATTTGACAGGAATGAGTGTATAAAGTAATGTAGCGGAGGGTGTGGCGAAGTTGTTGTCTGGTAGAGACCGGGGCGAACGTCGAAGCTAGTTGGTAGTTCTTAATTTGTGAAATATGTCTGAAGTAAATAAAGAAGTGATCGATACCCCAAAGAAAATAGGAGGGATGAATATTTTGAGTGTATTATATGGCTTTGTTAAAAAGCTGGGAACAGTTGCCGCTGTTTATATGTTAGGGTATTATAACTTAAGTGTAGCTTGGTTGATAACGCCTGTTATTTTTGCTGTTGTACGGGATGAGTGGAAGAAAGAAAGTGAAACGAAAAGAAATATTGCCAAAGCAGCAGCTTTATGTGCCGAGAAAGAAGTAATTCTTGCAAGAGTTGATGATCTCCCAGCATGGGTGAGAAAATTTTTTATTGGTCCTTTAGCCGATTTGTTAATTTAGCATAAAGTGGAGGAGTTTAGTATTTCCTTTAACCTGCTGAAACACTAGCCGACCCCCGTAGCTCGGTTGAGAGGCCGACTGAGGTGCGAGGGGTTCTGGGCTCGATTCTCAGGTCTGGCTGGGTGTAATTTGTGTCTGTCCAAATGGTCCCATAAATCGTCTTTACACAAAATTGTCTCGTGAAGGTTATTCACAAGTCACATTGATACTTGTAACCTAATATAATAGTTGTACCCTTGGTAGGAGGGCTGTATAGCCGTTGAAAAAAAATTTAAAACACTGTCTTTAGTTTTTTTTATTACTGTTAACAATTCACAGTTTAGTTTTGACACTGTCACAGAGGAGGGGATTTTTTCAATGTAAAGTGCTGTTTTCCTGCCCTTGCATCCAGCTTCTGCCAAGTACTCATTGCATATTTCCTTCTCGAATGATATATTTCCTGTAATCCTGAATCCCATGTCATTCACCATTATAGTGAATAACAGATGACTCAACACACTTCCCTATGATACTCCTGATGTAACCTCTCCCTCCTCTGACATTGCCTCCCCCAGTTTCACTCTCTGCTAGCATCCCCTGAGGAAGTCCCCAATCCATTTCACCAAAGACTTGTCGTCTAGCAGATGATCTAACTTGTTCATCAACTTCCCATGAGACACCTTCTCAAATGCCTTTTCAAAGTCTATGAAGTAGGCATCTACCTGCTTCCGCTCATTGACTGCCGCATTATATCCTCCAGCAAACCTGCTAACTCAGTCTCGCATGATAACCGTGTGTAAAAATGTGTTGGTACTCATGAAACCATTTCGTATCGTTCATAATGTTAACCATATACTGGACCACCAATCTCTCCATTACCTTGTGAGCATGACTCGTAGGCCTGTAACTGCCAGGCTTCCCTTTATCCTCTCCTAATTTGTATATTGGAACAACTTATACATCTTTCCATTCCTGCTGCAACTTTCCCTCCTCTAATGATCTGAACAACTCCACCAGATATTTAGCCAGCTCTAACCCACCAAACTTAAGTGCTCCATTCCTGGTACCATCTGGTCTGGCTGCCTTGTTGTTCAACTCCTTTAATGCAGTTTTGATTTTACACTCACAGATTTTTAACTTACGCAACCTAGTGACACTGTTAGTTTCCTTGTTCCAATCCTCATTTACTTTGAACACCATAAAATACTGATTTTGTAGCATTTCTGCTTTATCTTTGTCATTTGTAGCTGTCTTGCCATCCACATATTTTAGTGGTGGAGTATCTTCTCCAGAGCCCCTCACTTGCTTAAGATAGCTAAACAATTTTTCCCATTCCTTGCTTTTTCCTTCCTCCATTATATTACCTAAAAATAATTTTTTGTCAGCTTGATTTTACTTTCTAGACTCTGCCCATCTGCTTCATACATTCCTTGGCTCTTGTCATACCACTGCTTTTCCACTTTTCATGTATTTGCCTACATCTTTTCTTTAAACGTCGAATCTCCTGCCCATAATATGGTGGATCACCTGTGGCCCTTATCCTTCTTTGTAAGACAAATTCCACTAACATTTCCTCCACTTCTCCTAAAGCCTCCCGCACAAGTCCTCTACACTTTCCTCTATAATCCACTTCTCACACCTATTCCTCAGAAAATGTTCAGCTCTCAACCTGTTCCCACACCCATACTGCCATATCACCTTCTCTTGGTTTGCTTTAACTTGTTCCTCCCCAGCCCTATTTCATACTATTCATCCCTCTCAGTCTGTAATTAGTGTACATTTAATTAACTAGGAATTGCTAATTCATTATTGGCCTATTCAAATAAGTGAATGCGTGACAAATTGTTTTATTGGTGAAGCTGTGATTTGCTGAACTGTATTGTAACAATTTTCTGTTTATTATAGGTATTTTTTCCGGATGTGGAGCGCGTAGAATGGCTTAATAGGGTAAGTATAGCTAGCTTCTATTGGTTCTCATATTAAATAGAAACATTTTTTTTTTTTTTTTAAATAAAAACTTTACAATACAGACAATAGAGAAGTAAGTTACAGCTTTGATGATGTCACATACAGTATCAAATTTTCCCAGTCCCTTTCCCCCGAATATCTAAGTTAGACTGAACTTAGGAATGCAAGAAGGGTTTTAGTAATTGCAGTGTACACAAGAGCAGACAGCCCAAGTTCAGTTTTACAGTCCATACTAAAGAAGGTAACAGGCTTTTGTATTCTTTTATCACAGGATTACCGCAGTCGCACAAATCGGTGCAAGGTATTTCACCGACCATTTTAAACGACAAACTCTTGATTTACGTCTTGTTGAGTCTGTGCTGGGGGAAGTGTACCGTACTGTGACGTGAAGGCAAGGTGCCTTCCTTCTGTATTCAAGGGAACTGTGTTGAGGTGTAGTGGACGTCTTTATTAGTAGAAAATGATAGTAGGCTCTCCTGGTTTGTGCTACTTGTGTTCTGATTGTTGTTGGTAAGGAAAGGCATAGGCTGCTAGACAACTATTAACATATTTAAATTTAAGGTACGAAAGTACTTAAAGAGTTCTGTAGTGCTTGATAGTTATTCACATAATTCATGGAAGCACGATTCATGTTTTTTCGCCAAGCAGGATGTATTCTTTGGGTGAAGGGTAGGCAAGTACTGCAAGAGGGCAAGTGGTAATTGTTTAAGGCCACTGGTTCCTATTATGCTATTTTTGAGAGTAAAATTTTTTTTAAATCCTAAAAGGGAGCAGATGTCGCATAGCCATTACATAGAAATGTTGGAAATTGTTCATTCAATTAGGAGTGCAGCGAGTAGGCAATATCGAGTTAGTAGTCTCGTAACGTGGCATTTAGGACTCGCAACCTAGCTGCCTTGTGATTCGCTGCCACACATAGTGAAACTGTCTTCCCAGACAGATGCACAGTGAAATTTGTTTTCCAGGATAGTGTGGTTGTACAAAGGGTGTGAGGTCTCCTTAGAAACTTATAACTTTCCTGTTGGAATTGTTAACTTGGTTGACAGAGCTAGCAGTCTAGATTGGAAGGGGAGGGGGCATGATATGAGTTTGTAGGCAGGTTTCTCAAGTGTTTTCCTATGAACAAGAAGTATTGTTGTTGCTGTTAAAAGGGCTGTAAAACAGTCTCTAACCATTCTTATTGCACATAAAAAAAAAAAAGGCCACTCTTCCAGGTATTTTCTGGATTACTGCCAGTAATGTTTATTAAAGACTTTTACCCATGGGCCGGCCCAGACACCTTGGGCTTGCATATTTTGGTAGAAGACCGGTGGTTTTTCACCTTGGACTTGAAAATGTATGGAAGAGTCTGAATTTTGTGTCCAAGGTACGGGTGCCTGGCAGTTCAGAGTTACATCTTTTGTGCTTTGCAATGTTCTTGCCAAATTTGAGGACTTAGTGGAAAACATTCTGCCTTTAAACATTTGATAAGTACATATCTTGGCAGTACTTACTGGGAAGACATTTGATGGACATCCTAATTATCTATACGTATTCTTTTTTACAGAAAGTGACTGCAGCCCCAAAAAGTGCCACCTTTTTCAGTGGAAGGTTCATTTCTTTAGTTGTGTAGTGTCAGTTCACTAAGTCGAGGCTGTCTCTTAGAAGACTAAAACTCTAATGGACCATCCTTGACCAACTAACAAGACTGAAGTGCATAGTTTCCAAGTCAAACTTCTAGTTGTCCCCTCAGTTTTGAAACTGCTCTTAGAACATGGAAAGCGGTTTTGATGTATCCCCTCGTCTGACGGTTTTCATGTTACGGAGTTAATTTGGGACACAGATTCGAGTCATATTGTAAACCTCAGAGGAACCTCTGTGTTAAATGTAGTGAATTTCTAGCTATGGCAAAGGCAGTTTCACATTTACATTTCTATGGCAGACAATTATTTCATTCTGAGAACTGATCATGCTTCATTATGCAGGCCCTTCAATTTCAATAATCTTGAGGTTTCTAATAGCTGCAAGAGTATGGATGTTTCTAATAGCTCCAAGAGTATGATTTTGATATACAATGCAGACAAGGGCATCTTCACAACAATGCAGATACATTTTCTTGAAGATTATGTGAACCTTCCTGCCACCATTGTTAATGCCAGGAGGAAAAGAGTGGTGGTTTCTCAACTGTTAGAAAATCAAGAGTACAAGAGAATACTTCTAGTTATGGATCACTCAGGAAGACTAATTAGAAAATATGGGGATGCCAATTGAATGACTCACTTGAGATGTAAAGCAAAAAGAAATAAATTGAATGACCGTACAGTGCAGCTTGTAATTAGTGGATGAAAGGGGGCCATCGACCTAAAGTGGGAAGAAATATGTCTCTGTGCTTCAATAAAATCTTATTAGGTACAATGAAAACAACTCTTATTGAGTAATGGTGTGCTTTACAGGAATTGAGGTTAGTAATTATAGTAACAATATATGGTTACAGTTAAGCCTTCCAGAAAGCAGAGTTACAGAAGTGTTAAAGGAACTTAACAATACTGCAGTATGTGAACAATTTGGTGTAAATACGACCGTCAGTTGAATACGACTGAGAATTTAACAGCTTCAGTCTTTGGAAGATTTCAAAGTGGTGCCGTATTTGTAAAGTCTGTTTAGGTAGGAAAAGGACAGAGGATCATAGAACAAAATCTGCTTGTTGGCGACCCATTTGAGGGTCCCCTTGGATATTTTGTTTACTATAGGAAGAGGTCATTTTTTTTTTTTTTTTTTTTTTTTTAGAGGCCCAAGATTATTTTCCCAAATGCCCAACCGAGACTCTCGTGCTGTGGCCAATGCTCTGTTGGAGTGTGTACCACATTCTCAAAGTTTGGGATATGTATCTGTGTGATTCCACTCTGATAAAGGGTGAAACTTCCAAGCCACGCTGTTCTAAGGGGTAATGCATTTTTTACAAATAAAGTAGACTCGCACATCTGCACTGTAGCCTTAAGAGTGCATGGTAGATAAATAAACACTGAAAACATCAATTGATTTCTATGCTTTTTTCGAAACCAATATGGATAAAATACCCTATGACAATCATTGGTATTTGCCAACTTTATTAGTAAATATTTATTCAGAATTACTAATTCGTTACACGTGATCTCTTGCGCCGCAGTTAAACGCACGAGATTCCGGCGTCAGAGATTGTGCCTCAGAAGTTCGTAACACTGGAAACAATTTTGTTTAAAATGTTGGCTAGAAATATTGTCTAGGACTGCTATTGTTTAATTTTCGCAAATTGGCTTCGAGAAATCTACAGTTATTGATTAATGCTTTTACCGTTGAATTATGTACCACTCCCTCTTAAGGTATGATTCCTAACGTGCAACTCAAGCGATGCTAGCCGCACGTCGCTAACTACTGCACATGCGCAGTACAGAAGGGCGACTCAACAATTCTGTACTGCGCATGCGCAATAGCTAGTGATGAAAACAATCACATTCAGTATAGACAATGGGTGTCTATTGACCAAACTGAATTGATGCTCTTTTCAACAACATTTGATGAATTCTTGGATCATTTTATGGGTCATTCTTGTAAAAAGGGAGTATTTCAAATGCTGGATTTTTAATTTTTAAATTTTATAATTTTACTTTCAGATTAATAAGTACACACTTATTTACTTATTCTGAGCGAGTGTACAATACTTGTCAAAATCTTTATCTTTCTTTATTGTATTTTTAAAACAGTTTTTAAAATACTTGTGAACAGAGAATACAGCCTAGTAACGGAGGAGACAGTAGCAGCAAGAAAAATGTATAATTGTACAAATATTTCAGAATTGTTCAATTATCATTAAGATAATATGTAATGTAAAATAATTTTACTCTTACAAACCTATATTTATATGTATTAAATATAAAACTTTCTAACTTGCCTTTAGTTAACAAAGTTACTAATTATACTACTTATTATGCATACTTGAAACTAGACTTATGACAACAATGACTGTATGCTGTAAAACTACAAATGCACAGAAAATGAGACAAACTATAAAGAACAAACACAAGAACATTTTAACACGGTCCACAAATTTTAACATATTCGAGGGAACTCTGACGTTCTGTTTTCAAAATGGTATTGTCCACGTTGATTAATTGTTGGGCAGCGTAACACTTTGACAATGTCTTGAGAATCTATTACGTAAGTGTCATCTTCATCTGTAAATACAAACTTATCACCACAAGACCTCTTCATAAATTTTACAGTAAAATCATTGTCTTGGTCATGCGACAGAACAAAAGCCACATATTCGCGTGACATTTTTTTCCCATGCACTGTAACGACTACGTAGTCATCAACTTTAGCTGCTGTGGGAGGTTCTTCAGTCACATCTTCTGTCTCAGATGCTGAAGAAGCACTTGAATCTGTATAGATATCATTAAAAGATACTTTGCCTGGTGCAGTAGCTGAAAAAGATTAGTTACGGAAATCTTTATTTTATTTAAAAATTGTAGGCCTACGCAAATACAATTTAAATAATGGTATACAACTAGTAAGGGACTATGGTGGTGGTAAGAAGATTTTACGGCCCTTTAAAATTACGGTCTTAAGAGACGATGGGGGTGACATGCTGTGAATATGGAGTGGTGCCTGGAATGAAGGGTGGGAGAAACCGAGTACCCCGAGAAAACCCACCGACCAATGGCGTTGTCTAGGCACGATTCTCACATGCGAAAATCCGAATGACCCTATTGGGAATCGAACCCTGATTGCCTTGGTGAGAGATGAGTGCTATAAGTACTCAGCTGCCGCAGCTCCAAGGGAATTTGGAGCCACTTGACTTGTAACAAATAAATCAATGTATTGGAAGCTAAAAGTAGTTAATCGTAAACTTCTACAAATGATATTAAACTAGACTGCAGACCCAGTAGTAAGTAGCCAGAAAGGATACATGTAGGTCTAAGCTGAATGGTGCCAAGGCCATAGTGAGGACACAACTTAGTTCGTGGACACTGTAGACAGCTAAGACGACGCATTTGTAGACTAGAGAAGCCCTTATTCCATATTACTTCATGTACACCCATTGTCCCCTTGAAAGCTGGAATAAACTTGGGTAGATGTTCATTTTCAATAGTTTCCAGTTCACTTTCATTTACTGTCAAAATCTTGACACTACAAATTTCCTTCTTTACCTTCTCATACAAAATCTGAAAATTAGGAATGTCTGTACCTGTAGCTACAAGTCTATCAGCAGTTCTTTTAACACATCCTCCGATGCCATCTGGTGCACCTTTGCCATGGCCTGCTTCAGAAAAATACCAATGAACTGCTTCTGTCACATTTAGAGTAGGTGCAATAAACTTTCCAATCAGGTGAAACATCTTACGGTTCCGGTACTGCGTAGTTGGACCATCACTAACAAAATGGACTGTTCTTGGATGAGATACATAATTTTTCAGCTCATCAATGACATGATGCAAGTGTGCACAAATGGCTGGTGGATCATGGCGTAAATTTTCCGATAGTGTACAAAATGACAATGGTTGTACTTCTTGAGTTTCCTTTGACAAGATATATGCCACAACGGTATGTAAAGCAACTTGAGGTTTCGATCCTCCAAAATGTGCAGTCTGGATTTCACTTGCATATTTACAGTTGAAGTTCTCTGAAAAATCAACATGTATCAAAATTTCATGAGAGGTAAGATTCTTCTTTAAAATGTCTAGAACATAAAACTGATGTTTCATGTTGGCTGTGTGCTGCAAAAATTTCTTTAAAGAATCTTCAAATGCAACAACTAGGTCTCTCTTCTTGCATTCAATCACTTGTTTTAATGTTTTGTTGCAAATTTTCTCTTTTCCTTTCACCATAATACTACACTTCTTTACGCTCCATTTTTGCAATGTTGTATCTTATGTTTCATCACATTTTTCAAACTGTACCACATTCTCTTTACATTTGTAGCACTTCCTTTCTAGACAAGCTTCACTCTGATTTTCACATGTAACTGATTGAATAACATCTTGTGGGGAACTTTGAACAATCATTTTTAAAGATTTCAATTTTTGTACAAGCAGGGAAAAGTTTTCATGAACACAGCACAAACAAGTATCCCTGTTTTTTACAGCAGGTGGTACAATCCAAAACGGCCTATATTTGCAAAATACGGCATATGAAATTCCATTATTGGGATGTGTAGTGTTGAACGGGTGGTACAGATTTTTCATTGTATCATTCAAAAGTCTTTTTTGTTTTTTCATTTTCATTTTTGTTATGGTATCCCTTTTCCCAGCTGTTAACCTGCTGTTTTCATCTTTCTCCAAAAATGTTTTCACACATGTTTTATTCCTTGAAATGTGTTCTGCACGTACCATTTTTTTTCGATAGTTCATTGCCTTTCCGGATGTCAAAGTCTTTATTTTTTGAATGAATCTGTACTTCCTTATTATAGATCCAGTAATTTTCCTCAAAAACTCACGTTTCTTCTTTCGACGCTGCTCATTTTTGAAACTAGCCTTTATCTGATTTTGTACAACTTCTCCGAAAATCAATTTTCTTCTAATAACAGAAGTCGCTTTAATTTTGCCTAAAAGTTTCTTAACAGTTCTTCTTGGGGTCTCTTCCTTGACTTCAGTAGCTGCAATGTCACTTCTGTGCTTCCGCTGTCTGTAATTAGCTAGTTGCTTATTCTTGTCTTTTAATTTTTTCTCTAACATTGCAATTTTTTCTTTCAGTTCCTGCCTATTTCTTCTTCTTATTCTCTTCCCACTTTCTGTCCGCTTATCATCAACAGCACGAATTCTACTTCTACTGTTATGAATGCTTGTGGAAGTACTAGATGTACATGGACTAGGAGGCGATGAATCTAAATTTTCAAGCAACTGTTTCCTGGATTTTACAGATGCTCTATATTTTCTAGTTTTTTCTCGCCATGTTCTTCTCAAGTTCCTTCTATTACGATCACTCATTTTGGTTTTAGCAGTTTTTATTTTCCCATCTTCTACACGTTTCTTGAATCTTTCACGTTCCCTTCTCTTTGATTCCTCGTAAAGATTTGGGTCATTCTTAATTTTCTCCCTATATTTCCGCATTCTTTCTTTCGCTGTTGTCTTGCTAGTTTTGCCCATTATGAACTGTAACAAACCAGATAATGTTTCAGGTGTGTACTTAGGCTTATTTGTTTAGTGAAAAATCTTTTTTTTTCTACAAATTTGTACCACTGCACTGCATGTTTAAGTATTTGTTTAAAAAAATAATATTAATAGATTCTTTTCTAGACCAAAAGATAATCTGAGTGATCTGAGGCCATAATACTTCCTAAATGTACCAACCATTTTAGAAAAAGATCTCACTAACACAAAGTGTATCCTCCGTTTAGTAGATAGTATCATCCGTTACATTGATGCTGTAACGGAGGATACAATATGATGTTAAATGCAAAATTACGTGCTTTACTTTGAGGTTATGTCTGCTGTCTTATGAGCATGCTAAACATATTTATCTATTACTATGAATTAATATGTAAATTGTATACCTAAATTCAAAATTACCTTTTAAAATAATGAACGGATGATACACCAACTACATGACATTTCAATGAAATATTTGTTAACACAGTAAATATTGTTAATTCAGCACACATACATCCATTGAAACTTGATGAACATCAAAGATGGCCTCCTTCCAGCTCTTTTCATAGAATAAGGACGTTTGTACTAGTACACATGAAATTTTGTGGAATTTTTACTGCTATGTAACGGAGGATACACTAAACCTTGTGACAGACTTTAAACTAGCATAATTTATGTTTTAAAGGGCAAATAAATATTTAAAAACAGGAGAAATAACAAAGGAATGGCAGTGTTTTAGTATAATGTTAATGATTATTGGCAGTTGTTTGCTGTTATTGAAATAATTAGAAAAGGATCTGGCTATTTCCAGCTGTGACATGTAACGGAGGTATACGTGTATCCCTCCGTTCACTCAAAATAAAACAATTAATAATAATGTTTGGCTTTGAGAGAGTGTACAAAAGAACTATTTCAGTTTATATAATTTACTGAACAAGTAATAAGGCTTGTATGTATTATTACTATATTATGCTGCCTTCGTGACTTAAATGTTCCCTTTTTGCAAGAATGACCCTTAGAAGATGGAGAAGTTAATTCCTCATTCTTATTACACCAAGCAACAGCCAACTGTTTTCAAGCAAAGAAAATGCAACATTTCTGTGGAAGAAGCAATTATTGTCATTTGATTTCAGTGAGAATTTTTCCTTTTTAATACAAGACGAAACACAAAAGTTATCATTGGACAGCTGCTGCATGCATTTTACATCCTTGCGTTATACTGCTGCATAGAAAACAAACCAATAACGTCATGTCTGTGTTATTTGTCTGATCATTTTGATCATGATGTGGCATTTACAAAGTTCATTGTGAGTCAAGAGTTACATAAGGAAGAGTTTCCCAAAAATTAAAATGGTTCAGTAATTCACAAATGGATGCGCAGGACAGTAGAAGAACTGTAAATCGTTCATCAATCTTTGTCACAATGTTTCTGATTTTGAATTGTCTGCTTCATGGTCCTTCTATACAACAAGTCATGGAAAATCCTCATGTGATGGCATTGGGGAGACCATCAAACGTCTTGTAAGGAAAGCCAGCTTGCAACGTCCCTTTGGATATCTAATTACAAATGTACACAAAATATATAACTTCTGTAACAGAAACGTTGAAAACATAACCTTTCATCTGATTGAAAGAGCGGACCTTCAGATGACACAAACCCAACATAGACAGATTTGCAAGAGCAACAACTGTACCTGGTACTCGCAGTTTTCATCGCTTTGAACCTTTAAATCTCACAACAATTGCTGCAAAACATACAGAACTTGACAATAGATTCAGTCTTGTTCATGATATGTGTAAAGATAATCCAACACTAGCAACAACTTTGTGTTGGTTGTTTTGTAGCATGCATTTACCATCGTACATGGTACATTGGGATGGTGGAGAGCATTAGCCATGAGAAAGGAGATGCTTCCGTGAAATTCATGGCAGCTAATTGCCCTTCAGTTTCATTCAGCTGGCCTCTTCATGAAGATGTGTGCCATATTCCTTTTGAACATGTGTAGTGTACTCTTGTCTCCTCCCAACACCAGCAGCTCTAGAAGAACCTATTACTTCTATAAGAAAGAGACTGAGCTCGTGGAATCTAAATGTATTTCATTTCTTCAGTTAATAACATCAAGAAAATAATGGTCCATAATGACTGCCAAAGTTATTTTGTAGCAGGTTTAGGCCTAACTAAAATTTTAATAGGTTAGTGTGGCAGTCACTATACTTTTTGGTAATATTAAGTTATCTTTGATAAGTTATTTATAGTTGTTGCTATTTTTATGATTAGTTTAAATGTAAGAAAGAGCATTCTAATTAGAAGTTTCTTCAGATTGCAAGCAATGAGTATATCACAACCATGTTTATTATAGACATAAGACATTACGGTAGAAAAATACATTTAATAATTTTTACAAAATGTGGTCATACCTCATCAAATCCTTAGATACTCATATTTTTTTTATTTACATTGGAACTGTCATTATTAACGTCATTTTTAGTCGTGTTGCACCAACACAGTACTTTGTTTTTTTTTAACTGCATTTTTGTAAACAAATACACTTTTTTTTTAATTCCTTCATTCTGTTACTTTTCACAGAAACCTATACACGAAGAAAAAAAAAAAGGAAATCATTTGTCATCTATTTTTCAGTATGTGAAAAAAATTTCTGAATTTTTCTTGAATTTATTCATGAGAAAATTAAGATTAACAGGCATGTAAAATAGAGGTTTTGCATCACCTATTTTGGCCAATTTTTAAATTGTCATATTTTAAAAAGGTATTGATACAAAATCCTGAAATTTTATTGTGTTTCCCCTCCAATGTATGAACACGTCTTCCAAGTTTTGACAATTTCTGAGAGGTATGGTGTCAATTTCTAAAATAATTGGTTAAAATTATGTGGAATGACCCATATCCAAAGGTACTAATTTTTATCTGCATCTGCACAAGGGATGCTAATATAACTTGTGCTCAAAGAAAGTGAATGTAACATTACTTGTCTGTACTCATTTTTGTATTTACTACAGTACAAGATTGTCACCAAAATATGTTGTGCATCAGTGTGCTGGCTCGACTAGGGTAGTTTGGATGCAGTGAAGTTTGTCAATTTATAATTTTCCAAGTTTGTCGTAGCAGCGCAGGAACATTTGCTGCAAAGATAGTGGCTTAGCTAGGAAGAGTTTTTTCACAGTTTTTATGTTTGTCTCCCAAAGTAACATATATTGTGGGAAATATAGATAACATAGGCATTGCATACTGAGAATATTAAATGACAGGTTACACTGGAAATACATCTAGTCATCTACATAGAGTTTAAATTATATATAGCATACCCAGTGGCAGTCGGCTGTGTAGTGCAACGGTGCAATTGCACTGAGCATATTCTCACCAAAAAATATGTTTCCGTATTTGTCTGAGTGACAACACTGCACCAGCTAACCCGCGCTAAAGCTCTAGGGACTAGCCACACAGGGGTTGACGTGCCGTGCAGTGTCAGGCAGTGCATGGGAAAGCAACATCATAGTAGGTGAAAACAGCAAGGGTTACATCCCCCCTCCCCGCAACTGTCAAAACCTTCCGAATACAACCGAACAGGGTGGAAAGTTTTTAGGTGGCTTGACTGTGTAGTGAATTCAGTAGGTAAGCTGTTGGATTCACCGCTCACACTGAAATCATTTGTAGAAAAACTTGAAATCAAGAAGTTAGGTCGGCCAGTTTCTGTACTTAATTTTACGACAAGCTACAAAAATAAATATGGCAAATTTAAACGATACTTGAATAAGGAGATTTACTATGAAACTTGATGGATTTGCGGGTGTCCAGTAAGAAATGCACTGTTTTGTTTCCCGTGTGTATTGTTCCGTGGAGAGCCGTCCTGGAGTACGAAAGGTGTTAAGACTTAGGGCACTTAAAAGAATATATTAAAAGACATTCTAAAAACGAAACACACATCGGAAATATACTTAATCTGGCAGGTATTGGCACAGTCAACATAGCAACTCAGTTTGATAATGCTTATTGTTTATCGATACAAAAACATAATGAGTGGGTAGAAAATAACAGTTCCGTTTTATCAAAGATTATTGATTGTATTCAATTTTGCAGTGCTTTTGAACTGGCGCTTAGAGGTCATGACGAATCTGGATATCAAATAATCTGGGAATATTTAGAGGTCTAATTGATTTAATTGGCAGCGTAGACTCTGCCATCAAAAGTCATGTAGAAGTAGTAGTGTTTTAAGGGTACTTCAATAACCATTCAAAATGAATTGCTGGATTGTATGTTGGAGGTCTGTCTGGAACACATTAAACGTGAAATTGATTCAGCTAAATATGTCGCAGACAAATAAATATTAAATTTTTCAAAATTATTTTTATATAGTGGCAGAAATTTAAAGAATTAGATTTAATTTTATATTTTCCTGTCAAAAATTTAAAAAATTGTTTATTCAACAGAAAATTATTTTACCAATAAATATACTTAAAACAACTATTGTTTATTTTTTAAAGTAAAATTTTCCCTGGCAGTTTCTAATGATGCTTTTAGCTTTGGAATCGGTGAGTGTACACTGTACTGTATGTTTACACTTGTGCTAAACACTTTTACTTTTATGTCAAGCATTCAGAGAAAGGAAATTATTTTATCCGTACAAAGAAATTGATTGGTAAAGGTAGCGACTGTCAAGCAATCAGGTTGCTTGCTTTCCATCATTGCGATCCTTCTCGAAGCCCTGTGGGGTCGCCCCTGATTTTCGCATGTGGAAATCTTACCGGAGTGATGGACGATGTTGCGCTGGGTCAGTGGTTTTTCTCTGGGATATTTCACATATCCCACGCTTGTATTCTGTCAGTGCTCCATACCCACTTTATTGGCGCCTTCCATCACGTTTAGATACCAGAGCTGCTACAAAAACTGTGTAGTGTGAATGTGTAGTTGTAAGAGAGTTAACAATAATAGTTTTCGGTGTTTATCATTCAAGGGCAGTTTTCTACCAATAAATGTCTGCCGAATAGTTATGAAAGTCATTTAATTATAGCTTTGTGATAGGCTTATATAAGCTGCAATTTTTTTATGGTATTTCTTTTCGAAGCATATTTTATCTATAAAAATACTGTATTACAATCGTTAAATATTTTAAAAATAATATAGGCCCCTAACTTTTAAAAATATAAGTATGAGTGAACCTATTAGAATAATTAAGGAAGATAACGTTGTAACTTTTTGTTATAAGTTGTCTTTGATTGGAATATGATGTATAATTCAGGTTTAAATTTAAGTGATAAAATAACTTTTTTTGTAACTGAACTTTTTTTTAGCTGATAGGCCTACTTGTTTTCCTTATAAAAATAGTGTGTAGGTGTAAAAAGAAACTTTATAAGGCAGTAAAAGAAACTAGAATAAGAATTAATGGTAGTATTATAAACAATTTGAGAAATAAGATTAAAACTTTGTAGAATATTGTTAAAAAAAAGATAGTACATAATATCTTAAAAGTGAAAAACAAAAGGCCCAATACTTCCTTTAATTTTTATCTTGTCGAAGTAATAGAAATTGAAAAAGCAATTATTCAAATGAAGTTAAGTAAGTGTGAAGATATATATAATTTAAGTTCTGTGATGTTAAAGTATGGTATAGACTTTGTTAAAGAAGCCTTGACTAATATTGTTAATTCTTGTATTTTAGATTCTGAAATTCCTAATAATTTTAAGTTAGTTAAGGTTCTACTAGTTTACAAGAAAGGGAACCATTCTTCTCTAGAGAGTTATAGGCCAATATCACTGGTACCTGTTGTTTCAAAGGTTTTAGATATTGTTTTAAATAACCAGATTGTTAATTATTTTGAAAAGAATAGACTATTTAATGTTTCACAATTTGGTTATAGATCAGGGTTAGGTACGGTATAAGTGGTTACCTCTTTTCTATCTAAATGTATATTAGGACTTGATAACAGGAATGTTGTGGGTCTGAAATTATACTATATGTCTGAAGCATTTGATAGTGTGTCACATTCTATTCTTCTTGATAAATAATGTTTTTTATGGTTTTAGTGACAGTGCAGGGGCTAATATGAAATCATATTTAAGTGTAAGGATCCAGAAAGTAGTGCTGAAGTGTGTTGAGTCTGATTTTTACCTGTTAAACGCGGAGTTCCACAAGGATCCATTTTGGGTCCGATATCGTTTATAATGTATATTAATGACTTGCCGTTTAATTTATCAGTTACATCTGTTAGTAGTTATTTGTTTGCAAATGATCTTAGTATTTGTTTGCAGATGATCTTAGTATTTGTTTGAACTGTAAATATGGGTTAGAGTTAGATGAGCAAGATATATCAAGTATTGTTCAAAATTGGTGTAATGCTAACATGCTTTGTACCAACAGTGGTAAGGTTCAGGAATTAATTATTACATACAATAATTTTATTGATAAGGTTCAAAGCCCTGTAAATTTCTTAGTGTTAGTTATTGATCAAAACCTAAAGTGGGAGGAACATATAATATTATTTAGTGCCAAGATCTCTAAAGGCATTTTTTTACTAAGGAGATTAAGACAGTGTGTAGGTCTGAATGTTCTGAAAACTGTGTGTTATGCACATATTCAAAGTCATTTATGTTATAGCACACTGCTTTGGGGTCATCAGCAGCCTTTGATCAAAAAATTGTTGCAATTACAAAAAGTATGTGTTAGATTAATGAGTGGTCTTCCAATTCATGGTCAGTGTAAATCAGATTAATGAGTGGTCTTCCAATTCATGGTCAGTGTAAATCAAGTTTTATTAAACTTGGTATTATTACTGTTCAAGCTATTTTTATATTTCAATGTTTACTTTATGATGAATTAGGATTAGCACATAGTTATGATAATAGACATAGTAATAAGCTAGAATTTACTAGGTGTAATTATAATAAAACAAAAAATATTCTATTACATGTCATTTAAATTTTATAATTTTCTTCCTTTGGAATTTAAACAGTTAACTTCGAAAAAAATATAAAAGATTGCTACAGAAAATATTAACAGAGAATTGTATTTATAAGATTAGTGACTTTTTTGAGATAAGTTTTGTTGATTATTGTATGACTTGAAAATAAATTTTGTTGTGTAATATTGCTGACGATTGTATCAGAAATGATGTACTCATTTGATTTGTTTCTGCATTAAAATTGAATTGAATAGAGTATATGTAATTCGGAAACTCCTTAAATAGCACCATTTTGCACCTTAAAATTAAATTTTTTGGGGGGGGAAGGACCCCCCGCTTTTGCCTTGGGGTATGGGTATTTAAACTTTTTAAGGCATTGCTTAGTGTTGCACTGAGTTGACTGGAGGCTCCGGCTGCCACTGAGAATACCTAACAAAGTGGCCCCCGTAGTAAAACACTGGGCTCTCGTTTAGATGGACTTGGGTAATTTTCATATTCCTGCCACCTTGAGTTGACTTTTCCATGGCTTTCAGTAACCACTCTAGTTGAATTCTGGGGCATTTATGACTAGAAATCATGGCCAATTACTTTCCTGCTTCCGGCCTGTACGAGCCACTGTTTACATATCTCAGACCATCTCATTGTTGATGAGACTTTAAGCCACATTTACTAACCGAACTGCCTCTAAATTGTGTCAATATTTCTGTAAAAATGTTCTTATACCAATTCACAGGCCTGTTAGTCTGAGGAATTGGTATTCAGAAGTGCTATCTCGGAAGGACATGAATTATTTTGCATGAGATTACCAGCTTTGTAAAATTTTAAGGTACATCTGTGCAACATGTAATGTTTGTATGTTAATTTTCTTCTACACACATGCACTTGAAATGTGTTGCAGATGGTTGTGATTATTCTTTTTTGATGAAACTACTAAATGTGTGATGCATTTGTGTACCTACAAATAGAACTCACACTTCAAACTATGGCTCTGCATGTTTCAGCATGCTTATTACAAACATGCTTTTCAGGCCTTTCAAAATTGCTAAAAACTACTTTTTCCGACTGCAGTGTACGGAGAAATTCCAACCGTATTTGATGAACATAAAATAAGCATTGTTCTGTGAACCATACTTCCTAGTTCAGGTAAAGTTAAATGGTGACTGCCTGAAGTGTCGTATGAAAAAATACTATGGCAAAGCACTTCACTACCAAGTGTTTTGCACATAGATGTGAGAATGCATAATACAGTATATGCCAGTCAGCGGCACCCTTAGTGCACTATAGACTTCTGTGTCTCAACACACACAAATACTGCCTATCTAGGAAGCCAACTAAAGAACTACAGTAGCAAACAGTTTGTTGTTCTATATTTAGTACCTATTTAGTTAAGCAGATAAAACAGTTTGTTGTTGTGATTTGACTAATCAGACTTTGGTTTGGCTAATCGTACTGTGGTTTAAGATTACTGTAGAGTGATTGCAGCAACTTCCTGTTCTGTACTTTCACATGCCATACAAGTAATGTTTGGCTAGCAGTTACTTGTTAAGTATACAGTAGGAATTTACTTTTTGAAATCAATGTTGCCATTAAATTTACAGTACTCATGAACAGATATGTGAAAAAAATTTAAATTTAGAAACCACACTGAAATTCTAGGAGTTAGTTCTGAAATTATAATTTTTGTGTTTTACAATTTTACTACAGCCATTTTTTAAAATTTTCTATCAGTATAAAACTAGTATAATGAAAGATTTATTCCAATTCACTTATTATGTACAGTATTACCAACCATTAGAATTTTTAAACCATGTTGCATCATTACTAACCTCAGTTATTGTTATATACTATTTTTCAGTCTGAACCCATCATTCAATGAGGTAGCATATGGTAGTACTGCCGCTGTAACTTTCCAAGCACAGGCTGTCCATCATCTTGCGTCATTGTCGAGTTGTAGACGCTGTACTGCCAAATATTTTTCAGCCCAGTAAAGTAAAGAGGGCAGTGTTAACATACAGTGTGGTAACTTAATTAAAAAGGAGAGTATAATTTTAGTAAAAGAAGAATACATTTTGTAATGAAATTGATATTTTGGTCTTCAATACTGAGCTATGACAAAATTGGGCACTGCTGTCATCCGATTTCTAAAGTTTGTGGACGCTGCTCATAATACTGCAAGTTGTCAGTTTGCATTGCACCGACCTGCATCATCTTGAAATCATGTTGGGTTTATGTACCAGTATATTTTAAGTATTTACGGATGTTGCTATTGATCTCACCACAAATGGTTTTAGTCATCCTCGCTTCAAAATAATGTCATTTGCCATCCATATTTATGTTTTTTTGTATATTAATGATTTCTGGGATTTCACAGTTTGGTATAATTTCTGCAGTATAAGAATGACTGCATAGACAACCCAGCAGAACTGTTGCTTCTTTGCCTAAATGTAAACTAATAACTTGTAGAGCAAATTTTATTAGTGTTATGAGACACTTTTCCAACTGTGGATGTGAGGTTTGCAGTGACTTATTAGTGACATTACTTGTACATCCTTGCCTTCCATCTGAGAGTGAATATGCACCCTTCTTGAACAAAGCACTTCTGTATGTATGCATAAATACACAAAACTCTTTTTATGCTCTTTGACAGTTCATTGCAGATGTGTATATTTTAACCCAAATGCTTTTGAGGTTATGATGTATTTCCCTTCTAATTTATCCTACTGCACCTCCCATAAATCAACAAGTTTTCACTTGCAAATGACCTAAATGTCTCGGGGTTGCTCAAATGAAAATTTGCTAGATATGTCAAAATCGGTCAATCGTGGCACTTGTTAGCAAATGGATCTCATGAGAAACTTCTGTTAATCATATCAAAATTCAAATCAATAGGAACTAGAATTTTTACAACATTTAGCAGCTTCTTTTAATGACAAATAAAATTTGTACTAGGTTTTGTACAGTTCAGAGCACAGGGGGTGCAATTCTCAGATGGTAAAATTTACTTTGGCATGATTCATGACTACAGGCTACCCTCCTATTAGTAACGTCGGTATTCCCAGACTTGAGGAACACTAGTATTTGAATCTCGCCTACTACCTCCTCCCATGTCTGCCGACTGCGCTAGGCAGGTCAAACACTGCTGTTGAGTGCTGGGAAAACTAGTCACACTCCGATATATTATTTTGTTTATACTGCAAATATTTTGCAATTATTAAATACCTGAACTCTTATATCTTGCGTGTGATTGTTTTATGTTGCTTATGCATGTCTAACCTAATGTTTAGACTAGCTGTAGCAACTCACTATCGGTACTACAGTTATTATTCCTTGTTAATTTAGATTTACCTTTTCTTCTGTTTCGAGGTCAACGTGTAATGTAATTCAATTAAGTTACATGAAACCCTATTCTAACCATGCTTATTCATTAGTTGCCCATATGTATGTTTTAGCTATAGATAAAACACAGTCGTAATTTAGAAATTGTTAACATATAAAAACTTTATCTATCATATCATCACTGCATTATAATTGATCATTAAGTAGGCAATTTAAAGTCTTGGATACTTAAATTTTTCTAACCTCATGTAAAGACTCATTTGTAAAACTGGCTTATTTTCGCCATGTGAAAATTGATGGCTTTCTATTGGCTATTATCTAAACTGTCAAGTGACAAAACTGTAGGCGTGTGACTAGTACTGGGTTCTCACGCTTGTGAGCCTGCCTGTTGCATTCTCAAAGATTGACGACAAGCCACAGTCTGATGTTCCCTTTTCACACCTACAAATGTTATATGTACACTAGGTTTCACATCACCGATAGAAAACTGCCAATTTTCACTTGGCAAAGACGAAATTATGTTGGAAGTGCATGTTTGCAGAAAGTTTTATGGGCTACATAATTCTACCATCAAATTTGTTTAATGATGCGTAGTAATAATAGAATATTCAAGTTTTCATGTGTTAAATTCACAACTTCTAACTTGCGTGCATGATTTAAAGATAGGCTAAGTTAAGTAAACATGTGTGCATATACAGAACAAACGTGGTTTAAATTAAGCTACGTATAACTTAGTTTGAATTAGATTTCGTCATTGAAAATTCAGGCAAAATGTATCTCATCTTACAAGACTCAGTTTGTAGTAAATTATTACTTGCGTAAAGCAGAGTTCTAGGGAATACGTATTGTCTAGAAAGGCACAGATCTGCGGCATTATGAAGTTTAGTCCATTTCCAAGTGACACCTTTTCTGACCAACCCTAAAACATAATGTACATAAATGTTTTTCTGGAGAGTGTCTTTTATTTTTCTGGATGAAAAAGATTCGTACTGTAGGCAGGATTGTTGATAAGGAAAATTTTGAAGGAATTTTTTTTTTTCTTTTTTTTGCAGATGCAAATTAACTTTTACTTCGGGTCGTTTTTGGGTTTGTAAAATTTTGTTAGAAGTATAGTGAATGGTGAGGTCAAAATGGTGATGGTATTTCTTTTTGGACAAGGAACACTTTCGAATTGGACTCATAAAATGTTACGTAAATATTTTTGTACGCCTCAGGTCCAAAATTTATATTTGCCTAATTGAACAAGTTTCATTACACGTAGCCATCAGTGTTAACTAAACATATACAATAATACAGCGCTAAGGTATTCTGACACATCACTCCTAGAGAAAGACCACAATGAAATAAAAAGACAAAATGTAAAACATTAAAGTTTAAAAAATATACTCACTTGACAGTGGCTTGAATTCACCAAACCCCATGATAGAAAATGGTCTTGAAAATTTTGTTCGTTTTCCTTGCAATATCAACATGCTAAATAAAGTAAATTGGTCATAGACTTTGTAAATTATTGATCGTTACAATTTTAATAATTTTCGTGAAGTAAATTTCTTTCACAAATATTTGTGAAGAAATATTATACATCCTTTTTAAATAACAAACATTTCTCAAGCAACAAAACTATATGGCTATATATTTTGAGATATGCAAATATCTCCAGTCACACAATAAACAGTATTTTTACAATAACGTAGTAAAAAATTCTAAAATTATGAGAAGCACAAGAACATGTGCAGTCCTTATCTTGGACAGTCTAAATATATATATATAAGTAAAGTTGAAATTTGTTGGGAAAAATCAGGGAATTTGCTCGAAATTCAGGAAAAATTGTGGAAATCCCCTAGTCATAGTGGTTTGAGGGGTTAAATGTTATTCTCCGATCTGCCAGCATTCTAACAATGGAAGTATATATTTTTTTTCATGAGGTTGTTTAGTGCGTGGTCATAAACACTGTGAAATAGTGTATCGTATGCAAAGGCTCTATTTAGATGTTATTATACTGTTATTCTGTTTTTAAAAAAGTATGTTTATCACGTTGAAATCTGCAAGATGTATTTAATGGTAGAAACTTCACTGTGCAGATATGAATGCTTGTACTTATTTGTATCTGTATATAATATACTAAATTAAGACGTAATATTATTATAACTATAAATTTATGCATTTTAATGTATCTTTACTGTTAATTTTGATAGAAAATAAATGAAACGTTAAATAGAAAGTAAACAGAGTTTAGAAAGAATTAGGTAAACTATGGGTTTTGTGGAGGCTGTCTCTTCCTTAGTTACGTCAGGAAAAAAAATTAAAACAATATTCAAGGAAACATAACATTCGGGTCATGGGAATGTCACAAATATTTTATTACATATTTGTTGGAAACCCTAAAACTATGATGGCCATGATTTATTTAAGGCAGTAAAAATATGATGCTATTGCAATGTAATGACCTACAATTAAACAGTAGGCGTGACTCGTATAGAGAAGACGGTAGAGCTAGGTGGATACGACAACAAAGCTGTTTGGAATTATGTTGTCTATACATGTTTTGGCAGTTGGAGAATGCCAATGTTCTTTGGGGGTGGGTAGTCTGTACGTTTAGTCACGCCAAAGCCATGTTAGGCAGGCTTCACAGGCGTGAGAAATGCACTCTCTTCAAGCATATCGCGTATTCATGTTGAACATTTTAGGATAGCACCACAGGTCACAAATCTCATGTCTGGCTCCTAACAGTTGATTTCTTGCCAATTTAAATTTGGTTGGCTTCCTTCCCTAATGTCTGTAACAATTAAGGGTGTGGTTCACCACAATTTTCACCACCATGTTTTTAGTTTTATATTCGTACCAGTTTTTTTTCCTGTTTTAGACACAAAATGTGACTAAATTGTCCTCTTATAACATTTTTCATAGTTTTTGCGTAATGGCTCATTAAAGCCAAAATTTGCATGTTTCCGTTTTAAGGACGACACTAAAACCAACTTTTTTACCAAACTGAAAAAATTCACAGTGAATAACGATGTTGTAGGCTACAAATTCAGTTATGTTAAACCACAAAATATTTTTTTTGTGATTTTTATAAACATTATTGACTGTTTCAAATTTTTATTTTAAATTTCAGCATTTTTAATTAAATACAGAATTATTTTATTCTTTGTTTTTATGTACGTGACATTGTACCATGTGACGTCTTTATCCGCTGTGGATTTTTTCACTTTGGTAAGTCGGTTGGTTTTAGTGTAGTCCTCAGAACAGAAATATGCAAAATTTGATTTTAACAAGCCACTATGCAAATACTATAAGAGGTAAAAAAATTTCATAAGACCCAAATTTAGTCACATTTTGTGTCTAAAATAAGAAAAAAGATATCTGCTACAAATGAAAAATAAAAACATGGTGATGAAAATTTATGTTAATTGCCCTTAATGGTCTGAGGCGACAAGATGCCACAGCTGATGCTAATTCTCAGCTCGCAAAACCTTTGGTTGGTTTCGTTAGCAGATTTAGACCATACATTAGTGTATGTAGTCTGTGGGGTGGAAGCAAAAGATGATGGGTTAAAGGTTTATATGTAAGAGTGACTGTTTCCAATACTGGTCTTTCTTGAGCCAATTCACCACAAAGTGCTCAAATGCTAACGAGAGCTAAGCTCAGTAGCAGTATAACAGAATGTCCTCTGCAAATTGAACTCTAAGCTGCTCTTGTTATCAGCTGTTCAATTTGGTCATTCATGGCCATCTTAAAAGAAAAGTTGCCATGGGCAAACACTGGCTAGCGATAGCCCACCCTCTCCTGTGGTTTCCTTTTTTACAATTTTTATAAGTTAATGCATGAATTCATAAAGGGCCTCCATACACCATACGTAGAGATGATGGTCTGTCGCGAAAATGTTTCCTGTCAACATACCTTTGAAAACACTGTAGTTTCTTGCGACATGTATGATTCTGTGATATACTTCTGACACAACGTAGTTGTCTGCAGACCAATAACAGTATCACATATTGCAATATCGGGATTCTTATTGGCTGAGTCAAATTGGGCGACAGCTCCAAGTACAAGCTAAAGGCAGTAATCCCCTGGTAAGCTAAACGTGTGTTGAAATATAGCAAATAGTCAAGTTTTCCCGCGATAAATCATCATCTCTAACCATACGCCTTTGAGCATGCCTTGTTTACCCCTTATGTTAATCCAACCCTGTAGTCATTGGTAGTTGGCCATTGAGATAAACTTTGATTTACTATCAAATTATTATTATTCAAAAGTTCACCACATAAATTGAGGAATTACTATTGTGATTAACAGGAGTATGTCATTCACAGACCAAGCTAAATTTTCCATGCAGTCAGTTTCTATAATCCTGCTACTTATTAATATACACATTGCATGTAGCTTATAAAATAAATTATTGGATTCCATTGTTCTCAAAAGTTAACGTGTAAGGATGCAATAATATGAATTTATATGTGCTAAAGCATTTTGGCAGATTTTTAGAAACTGTTTACTGTACAGGGAATGGCTTTGTTGCTGTCTGCAGTGTTATGAGTGGAAGGTTAGCATTGAGGAATGGTGGAAAATACCTATATAGTTGTCATTTTGTTATAAATTTTATTGCAACCTAATTTTCTGTATTTTATGTCAATTTCTTTATTTTATCTCAATTTCTTTGTTATGCGTGTATTGTACAATCGGGTTTGACTAATTTAAAATGTATTGTTTGCAGGTTCTCCGCCAAGTATGGCCAAATATGAACCACTGGGCAAAAGGACTTCTGAAGGAATCCATTGAACCTAATGTTCGGAATAGTTTAGCAACTTACAAAATGTATGGATTTCGTTTTGATAAAATGGTTCTTGGCAGCATAGTAAGTATTTGGTACTTATTTTTGTTGTGGAAGTCATTAAAAATTGTATTTTATGTGTTATTAAAATATTTTGTTCTTTCCTTGCAGCCATTGAGAATAGGTGGTGTTAAAGTTTATGATCGCAACATTGATAGGAATGAAATCATTTTGGACATGGATTTGTTGTAAGTATTTTGTTAATGATTGTGCATGTGTACACATGTATATTGTTGCTGTAATGGTTTATTTGTTATGTTTATGAGGCAGTTGAGAAAAAATTGTTAGCTATTTTTCCCAGGCCCCAGCAAATGTTGCTTTGTTGGTACTGTCTTCGATGACATGAATTTTTGCTTACAAACCAAGTCCAACGACGTACTAAAAAAGAGGACATGTGGGGTTACTCCCAAGAGTTTGTTTGCAAACTTACTTCTCCCTATCCATGTTGAGGGAAATGGCTGTCGTCTTAGGTTCAGGCGAGGTGGCACAGTAGGAACACATTGGACTCACATTTGGGAGAAACAGGGTTTGATTCCTGGTCTGGCCATTCTAATTTCTGTTTCCCATGGTTTTTCAAAGTTTTTTTTATGTGAATGCTGGATGGTTCTTTAAAAAGTGTTGTGTTCGATATCTCCCTCCCCATTTCCAATAATTCAAACCATTGGTTCAGCAGATTAAGAATATAAAAAAAAATTGCTAGATTGATTACGGCTTAAATATACCTTTAAAAGTTCAACTGCAATGATTTTATTGCAGTGCAAGGTAAATAGAATTGATATTATAGTAAAAAATTTCATGTTGTCCTTCTCAGAATTTTGTATGTACAAAAAATTAAAATAATTCAATATGGCGACTGATTCCGAGCTTTAAGTGCTATCTTGCCCATAAATTACATTTTCGAGAAATTATTAATACTTTTGGTGTTTAAAAAGTCATGAAAATCTTAATACAGTTTCTGTACTGCTATTGGAAATACCCACAAGTTGTTTAATCAATTTATTTAAATAAAAGTAAATTGAGAAACGGGTCTTTAAAAATGCTTAAGAGAGTCTGGGGTGAAACAGAGGTTTTCTAACTTTTTTTTTAGTTATGATTATTTTACATTGTGAAAACCTTTGCACACATAATGTTAGACAATGATGTATGTTGCTTTAGGCTTATAAATGTGTTCCTGTTACACATTATTGTGCAGACTAATGTGGTGGAATAGTGGCAAAGTGTGAGTGATTATTAGTGCAAAATGCTGAGATATTCCATGCCACTGGTTTCACAACACAATTTCCACACGTTTAAGAAATTAAGTAAAGGGAGGGAGGGAAGGTGGTTCCAGTACAAGGTTGTGGGAAATTGAAAATCAAACTGGGAACAGTGCATTTACTTTCATTAAAGTTAAGTTTTGTGTTTCAGCTATGTAGGTGATTGTGATATATCTTTTTTCCTGAGTGGAGTTAGAGGAGGAATCAAAGATTTCCAGGTAATTTCATTTATTGCTACTACTACTGCTGCTGCTACTATGTACTAACTATTATCTACTGTGTTATTGTGTGTTTGTAGACAGTAATTGTTTGCCAAGTCAAAGCAAGACATTGTTAGAAATTGAAGAAAAAAACTATTTAATTGATGAAAATTATCCTTGTATTACATATTTTGTAAGAGGTGGAACTATTTTAATCAGCTAGATGCTTTGTTTTTTCCTTCACAAAGTACTGTGCACATTTGAAAGCATTTCCTTACACTTTATCTTTTCTGAGTCATCAGGTAAATTTCTTGTGGTATTTTATCTCTTCTGTGGTGTAAAACATAATCCATCTCTTCTGTGCTATAAAATATAATCCATACACACACAGCTCCCTTTCTTTTACATCATTTTTATACAACCTTTATAAGCCTGTCTTGCAGACTTAACAATTCACATTGTCAGTTTTGCAAGATGCATGGGATGTTCAAGTATTTAATTTGCAAGGCAAAATGTAATCAAAGGATTTGATTTTAGTATACAAATTATATTAGAGAAATTTATCATATTTTAATGCTAACGCAGGTGAAAAAAAAAATTTGTCTGAATTTTACAAAATGGGTTTTGATTGCATATTATTTTTAAATATGTGCGTTTCTAATAAAGTTGGTGGTGTCTGAATACCGGTACTATAGTGATGTGTGTGAAAAATTATTTCCCTTATATTACTTGAAGTATTGTTAAATAGCAAAATATGTTGTTAAGTCTAATTTTATGGGTAGTTATGTTACTAGGATACTTTGTGGAAATTTCATATTAATTGGAAGAACAGTTACAAAACTTACAAAATCTCTCATGTATGTGTCATGACATTATAAGAGGAGGTATTACGTAAGCCATCAACAGATAAGTGGAATTTAAAGGTTAAATATAAATACAAATGTACCTTGAAAAAGTTTTTATTACAACGAACTATTCTCTTTGCAATGAACATTTACTGATGTTTAACTGTTAAATGAAATTGACTATACTATTTGGTAGTAACAGTTGACTTTGCTTATAATGTGCTTAGGGCACCCCTTAGTGGCAGCCTGGTTTAGTTTAATATCTATCTGGGTGCTAGATTTCGATATGTTGTAGTGATGCGGTATTACCTTGATGCTTGATTGAAATACTATAATTTACTGTGAATATTAATAGGGTTGTGAGTTAAAATTTTGTGAATTCGGTGAGTGCAGTGCAGAGTACTAGAGAGAAAACATCGCACTTGTAGGGAACAAGGATACATAGGAAACACAGAAATACCTCTGAAAATTGCAGTATTTAATTACAATAGATAATAGCATGAGAACTAAAGGTGCTATTCCCTACAACCTTGGACCAAAGACTTACCAAAATTACCGTCTCCCAGCCAGTTACAAAGCACATTACTAAGTTCACAAATAACTTAAAATATAAAGCTTCTGTGTCTGAATTTACTTCACAGCATATAGAATTATGCTCGGTCAAAGTAATAATATTTTAGGTCAGTCAGTAGAGTTGAGATAGAAGATCTCAGACCTCTGGTTAGGCTCGGCATTATTAGCTATTTGGATAAGTTAAAGAAAAATGTTCAGAGATTAGTTGCTCAGTTCCAAATCAAATTAAAAGTGTTTTCTGTTGAAATTTGTTAAGAGGTTATTAGGATATTAAAGCAGAGTCAAACTTAAATGATCATATATGCGATTTCAGTTCACTTAAAAAAAAAATTTATATATATATATATATATATATATGCGGCTAGTAAAAAAAAACATGACGCCTTACGTAGTTCCCATGTTGGCTTGCAGTTCACCAACTCTTAGCTCAATTTTAACAAAAATTAGCCACTTCTTTAGTCTGCGAACATAATTAGTTGTTCTCAACAAGCCCTAAACCCACTCCTTTGGGTTTCCTAAGCTTACAATGGCGGCAGGATGAGCTGACTTTCCCACACGGGAAAAAGCCTACCACTACGTCTATCTGCTTCGGGAGTCAAGAATAGAAGAACGAGCCTTCGCTAATAGCGTCGGTTCTAGCCCTAGCCTCAGAGAAAGTACCTAAAATTCCTTCCAACTTGGAGAAAGTACTTAAGTAGTACAGGATCTGATCACTAGATCTAAGTCATATAAACCTCCTGAGTACACAAGTGCACAGAGAAGTGAATCAAAACATAGAAATTATGACAATTAAATATTATTTTAAACTAAATTTTAACATCAATCATCATCAAATTAGAAATGTTCATCAGCTAAAATAAGTAAATAAAAATACAAGAAATAATCATAAAAAAATTGTCAATTGAAAAAAAAACTGTGATTCCATTATAACGTAACTGTTCAAAAATGCTGTTTTCAATTATGTTTTAATGCTTTTAAACTTTGTTTTTAATGAGTAGAAAGTACCAAATAAGCCTCCTTGTTTTTAATGAGTGGAAAGTACCAAATAATCCTCCTTTATAAAGAACTTAATTTATTATGGTCCTATTAAGAAAGATGGCTAAGTTTTTAAATTTTTTCTAAGACAGTATGTATTTTATATTGTAGTTTTATTTTTTAACCCCTGCAGTGTCAGGTTTTCTTCTTACTGTGTTTGCTAAAAGTATTAAAAGTTTTTAAACAAATTAAACATAAATATATATTTTAGGCAATAAAAATTGTCTAAAAAAAGTTAAAAAAAAAAATTATTTTTTATTTTATTTTTTTATTTTCTTTTTCTTGCTGATGTACAGTCCGAGATAACTTGGGCAAATGTCTTAAGGGGTTATTCATAAAGTTTTGTAGGATTCTCATAGTAATTTAAAAGTTTAACATAAAATTTGTATGTTAGCTTTTGATTTAATTCTCAGACAATTTCCAGAATTTTTGCTGCTTAGTTTAATAACCTTAATTAGGGAGTATTAATATGTTAATGTTGTAATGATACAACACATGCAACATGGCTTAATTCATTGTTGTGAAAGAAAAAGGCTGAAATATCTTTACTACATACTGTAACTAAATACTCACTGGTGCACAATTTATCATTGTTTAATAACTGGAAGTGTACATCTGTGTACCTGTATGATAATACAGAGTCAAGAGCAACTGGAGTGGTATTTCTTAGTATCGTGCTATTTTTTTTGTCATGTACACTGTGCAACATTAATATACAACTGTGATACAAAATACATGTATGTATGTGTGTGTGTGGGGGGGGGGGTGTTTGTGTGGGTGTGGGTGTTTGTGGGGATGTGGGTGTTTGTGTGGGTGTGTGTGTGGGCACGCACATGCATAAAATGTATGGGAGCGAAAGATAGTTGTTTTCAGTCACAACATAACTAAAAATCAAAAGTGTACCACGTAAGTAAAAATCATAAATTAAGTGAGCAAAGGAAATTATTCTGTGTTCTTATTTCTTCATGAAAAATAGTAATCTGTGGAACTATGCCTATTTTATTAATTGTGAAATTTTTTGGTGAATATCTTGGCTCACACTGTAGTGGAATAGAACCACTGTACTCCTGTGTATTTGTTTTGTGTAAAGATTTGCTTTTCAGGAACATTAGGCCTACTGTACTTTGTAATGGTACCTCCTGTAATTATTAATTACTGCATCTATTAAAATGTATATTTTTAGCATACAATATAATGCACAGATATTTATGGGGTGGTACTTTTAGACAGAACACATACACACTAAATGGCAAACACATTTCTCCATGGAAGCACTGTCACAATGTTTTGCTGGCTAGGCCAGCTTCATCAGGCACCCTTCACTCAATGTTGGATGAATCTGGCCTAGCAGAGGAAATGTTGTGACTGTGCTTCTACAGAGGAATGTGTTCTGCAGATCATATCTACTTTTAAAAATGATTTTAGTAGCCTGGCAGCCATCTCCTGCCATATCATTAAAATTATGTTTGAATTTTCTTTCAGTTCATATAATAAATGTGATGCATGACAGGGAGTGTGTAAGTAAATTGTTTGCATATGGTGCAGATCCACGGCATGATGCGAGTAGTGATGAAGCCCCTTATCAGCAGTATGCCCTTGGTGGGCGGCCTGCAGTTGTTCTTCCTCAACAACCCAGTCATTGACTTCAACCTCGTGGGTGTGGCAGATGTCCTGGATATGCCGGGGTTGAGGTACTGTTTGTGTACCTGCTACAGTGTGGCTCATCCCTTTGTGTCAGTGTGCTCTTAACTTGCTGTATTGCTTTTTCAGTGACCTACTGCGCAGAGTTATCGTTGAGCAGATTGCCAATATAATGGTGTTGCCCAACAAGCTGCCTATCAAGCTTAGTGATGTGGTCCCAGCACAGTTTCTCAAGATACCAGAACCAGAGGTAATTATAGTGGCAAGCTAGAATTAAGTGCACAGTTGTTATTTCTTCCATGTAGGTCATGGTAAATGATGAGCCTTGGGAAAGAAACTGCTGTATTCTCAAGGTTACCTGGTTCTGTTGTGAAGTCACAAGTACCTGCTCTCTTTGATACATACTTCATGAGGCGATCATTTTTTCACTTGATAATAATGTTTGTGTTTACTTGTAAAGAAAGTAAGGAAAAAAGTAAGAATAAATTTTTGACTTAATGATTGAATACCGGTATGTTGGAAATTGGCATTTACTTATCACTAGTATGACTTATTTTTTACCTTTTGACTTATTACATTTTAAACTTACTATGAATATTATCTTTCATTAAAGAGATTTTATTAACAAGATTTCACTATCCTGTTATGTAATATTATTTCACAAGCATTATTATACTGTATATATCCAGGTACCACCTGCCCCCTTGTTTTTTGAGTAACATGCTGGGATAAGAGTTTTTATAGCAAATTTGAATTGAAAAAAAATCTTTTTATGTAGGGAGTTAGTTTGCTTTTAAACAGTCACAAATCTTACAGAATTACAAAGTAGTATGTATACTTATTTCAGTCCCGGTATTGTCACATAAGTTAAGAAAACTAGAAGGTGGATGAGAGTGCAACGTGACGTCGTGGGCAACAGGTACGACGTCTGATTGTAGGCGTGAGTGTGACCTTGCCCAGCAGTTGCTCTCTCACTTCCGCTTCCATATCACGTGCTCTGAAATGAGCGATCAAAAGGCATGCTTCTTGCCCCAACTACGCAACTGGTTAAATTAATATTGAAACTACTTTGATTACATACATAACTTATAAAAACAGTGCCTAAATGCAAACATGGTATGCTCTAGATAAGAAATAGATATTTACTTACCTGTACTCTATTTAATTATTGAACAGGTAAAAGTTACGCACGTAATCACAAAAAATACAATAAAATAAACAAAATGTAAACAAGTTTGTCACAGCCGTCAGTCCATAACCGTATCGGTAGGTATACCTAAACTTCTTTGCAGCTGCTGTTATCAATGCTGCCCGTGTTACAGCACACATTATCAGAACTCCAGTCATCTTCTGTGCCGTCGAGCAAATTTGATATGCAATCCTTTTTGAAGGACTTTACAACCCACCATTATTCCCAAAAGTACCTTGCAACAAGCAGTAGCTGTCAGTTTGTACTACAGCAGAATACCGGTGTGACGTTACTTTTTCATCCGTGTGCAAAAACAGCCTAAGTGCAGTTTGACCCATATACCACCCACACTCTACTTTTACAGACCTTAAATTTTGGAAAAAAGGTGCAGGTGGCTCGTAAGTATGTACGGTAATCTTCATCTCATGCTGCTGTTTGTTACTGTAAGAACTTTGGTTGCGATTTTCATTAGCTAAATTAATTTACAGTTGGTTATAGTTTCTGATGTGTTGTCCATGTGTTTCACAATTAGCAATTAAATCATTTTTCCCAGGTTGTAACTGTACATTGTTATATAACTGTAGTGTTAAAGAACTATATGTAGTTAGTAAACCGTGTTACATATTTGTATGTGTGAGGTTTTATGCAACTTCGTAACCAAAACGAACTTCCAAAACTGTTGTAAGGTAGATACAGTACTTAATAATGTTTCCTTTACTGTTAATGAAAATTTAGGTTTTGTGTTTAATCCTTAGGGGAATAAATGGTGTAATGATAAAGGAAAAGTTATCCAAAACATGGTTAAGCCTGAAGCTTTTGTGGTTCTTCAGCAAATGCTATGATGGTTCCTTAACAAAGGCCACATCTACTTCCTCTCCCAATTCCTGTCAAGGTGTGTATCACTATCTGTAATCACCTTGCTGTTGACAAGACCTAAAGCCCACTTACTTACCTTACCTTTCATAGTATATTTGTTTTTAATTTGGCACCATTGTAACTTAAGTTTCCAACTAGTGTTATTACACTGTTTACCTGCTACCAACCTGTTTCCCAGAGTCTGCTAAGGATGTTCCTAGCATGTACATGATATGCCCTGTTAGTTTCTTGTGCATTGTACTGAGCCTGATTGCAGCCATAATGGTTAAAATGATTATCCCTCTACTTTTATATTGAGCATGTCACGTCGATAGCAAGGTCATTGGAGACAATTACATGAACTTGGAAAGGAGTAGATCGTGACCTACGTTACGGAATCATCCCAGTATTTGTCTGGCGCAATTTCGGGAAACCATGGAGAACCAAAATCAGGCTGTCGATCAATCTCAGATCCTCATTTCCCCTCTATTTTGTTACTGAAAGTTTATAGTCACATTCAGTAAAACATTTTTTAAGGGTCCAATTATGTACATTTGTAAATATAGATGTAATGCATAATTATTTCAGTCATTTAAGAAAAAAAACTTTAAAAAGTAGGAACTTTTTAGCAGGGTGTTATTGTTTACCAGCATTACTGTGTTAGTGGCAGTATGTATTTGTTTGCATTAATTTGTATGTAGGTACAAATAAATACAGGTTTTCTAAATTTTATATAACAGACAGCTGTAGGTTTTTTCGATCTTAGAGATTTGTGTTGTAAATTTTGTTTTGGTTAATTTTTTTTCAGCATACTTATGAATGGAGAGTTGTCAAAAACTTGTCATCTGGAGTAATTGTTATCCAGTTGTTTGCTCAAATTACATTCCATTTTTTGCACAGTTCTCCTTTGCATCGTGTAGCAACTTATTGGGTTAAACTGTTCTTTTCTGGCAGGGAGTCCTACGTGTGCATGTCGTCGAAGCCAAGCACCTCATGAAGAAGGACATCAGCATGCTGGGTAAGGGCAAGTCGGACCCGTATGCTGTTGTCAGCCTCGGAGCGCAGGAGTTCCGCACTCGTATCATTGACAACAACATAAACCCCAAGTGGGACTTCTGGTGCGAGGTAAGTGTGCTCCCCGTGAGTAAAAACAAATGTGTGTTCATGCTGCAGAAGCATCTTGAACCTAGGATACAGTTTTCAATTAGCATGTTTTATTGTGGAAGGTTAATATTACTTTGGATCTTAAAATCCCCCAAAAAATAAAAGCAATTGTAAAATAGTTTTTAATGAAATGTGATTTTTCTGTCTGAAAATCAAGAACAAGTTATGACGTAAATAAGAAACAATTGCTGGCAGTTTTCTGCTTTGTTAATTCTTTGAGATTGTTAGATTGTTACTGAAGTTTGTGGCTCTTTGTTATGTAAATTGAGTTTTAGTGCTGTCGCTGGAGAAACATAGTCTGATGATTGTGACAATCTACCTACGGGGGCCAATTAAATGTCATTGTCAATAGATGCAGTGCAAAATTTGTGTTATGCTGCTTCACAGTGTTATTAAGTATGCACTCACACAGAGTTGCTATGTTCATGTGACTGATGCAAAGTGCCTGGAAATAGGTATGTGCCCAATAAATGGTTCACTGCAAGTCCAATTTCGTCGTTCATGCAGACACAGTGGATGAACCTCACGTGTATTATGTAAATACAGTGAACCCTCGATAACTCGGACTAAAAGGGGGGAGAAGCTGTCCGAGTTACGATTTGTCCATGTTATCGAGGGGCGTCCGGGGAGAAGGGGTAATCAGTCAATAATTAAAAGAAACGTGAGGAAATCAGTACGCTATCATTTCTACCAGCAAAAGAAGCTGCAATATAGATTGCTTTGTACGTATCAATTTACAGGAGGGGGTAGTGGGGAAATTATCACTGTAACGGGAGAACTATAAAAGAAAGAATGTCAAACAACCTGGGCCGACAGATTCTTTTTTATTTATTTTTTATGCTTCTTCTGGCTGATCTTTTTTATCTGTACTAGAAGCTGGCACCAAGGCACCCTTCGACCACATAAAAGTTTTCACGCCCTTCTCCCATCTGGCTGACGACAGTCTGTGCGTGCGCCTGTGTGTGAGATAAGCTAGGGTGGTAGAGAGCGAGCGGAAGTAGTCAAGGTCAACCAGTACAGTCGCAACAGTAATACAAACACCGCACGTGACCACACGCAACTCACGAGATGTTTACGTGAAAAATTACTCTACATCAGCATGTCACAGTGTCTGCAGCCAGCTGCTAGTTTCCTACGACAAATTGTTTTTTTTTTTTTTTTTTTTTTTTT